>JAVKPL010003534.1:0-19697 GCA_032173675.1 Gastrolobium villosum
AATACAATGAAATGATATAAATTATTGTGTTGAGAGGAAATAAAAAAGGATATGGTTATTTTCTTTTCTAAAAGAAACCCTCTTTTTTAAAAAAAAAATTTAAAATTAAAATACTCAAATATTATTATGAAAACATTTTATACTTTTTAAAAAATATATTGTATTTTATTTTCTCGCACATACCCATTTATCTATCCTATGATGGATTAGTCTCCAGTGTCCACAAATTTTCTTGGGCATGCTGGCGCTGAAATCTCCGTGTTGGGCCATGCCCTTCAAAACGATGTGGTATAGTCTACTCCACTAAAGACAAAAAAAGGTCGTCTCCGTTGAGCTTTTACAAACTATTTATGTCTATATCTGAGAACTTGAACTTGATTAAAAACAAAAGTAAAAAAGAATAATTAAAATTAAATAAAAGTTCTTTCGGGTAAGAGCGAAAGGAAAATACAATAGAATAAAATAGCGAGACCCTGTGATTGAAACCGAAGCACTATCGACTGAAAGACTCAAGATTCCATGTTAAAGAATGGTCATGAAATAAAAAAAAAAGCATCCTATGTTTTTCTCTCTGCTAGGGCAAACGAGATGGGTTCCTCCAACGAAAGTCACGGCGGTCCAGCACCAACAACAACACAACCTGAATCAAACGATCTAATGAGGAAGAGTATCAAGCGTTCCAAAAACGGAGAGGAATTTTCTCCAGATTCATCTAACAGAGGTGCAAGTTTAGGCAACATCTCTGAACGTATTCCCTCTGGGAAAATGATGTCTTTCGCTGCAGCCCTTAGATCCAGCGACAATGCTAAGGGTGAAGAAGACTCTTGGCAAGCCGATCTAACAGAGGAAGTGAGTGAACCTCTTGACCCGAGTCTAGGGGTAATCAATGAACAAGGGTTCCAGACCATTTACGGAGCAGATGGGTCAGTGAGAATAAGATGCACGGAAGAAGCTAAACAAAGACTTAGAAGCCCCTGGAAAAATGCAATCATAGTCAAACTTCTGGGCAAGAAGGTAGGAGTGATGTATATGAAGACCAAGCTTGCTAACCTATGGGCAAAAGCGGGTCCTCTAACTGTAGCCGACTTAGGAAATGATTTCTTCTCGGTGAAGTTCACAAGCGTTGAAGATCTGAACCTGGCTCTTACCGGCGGCCCATGGGTTTTGATGGGGCACTATCTGGCAATCAGGAAGTGGGAACCTTTTTTTGATCCATTCAAAGCCAACATTCATAGAATTGCTGCGTGGATTCGTCTTCCAGGTATTCCCCAAGAATTCTGTGTGATATCTTTTCTGAAAATCATTGGTGATACTATTGGGAAAGTGTTAAAGGTTGATAGAAATACATCTACGGGTGATAGGGGGGAATTTGCGAGAGTCTGTGTTGAATTGGATTTATCCAAAACCCTGAGAGGAGAATATATTCTGGAGGATAGAATCTTTAAGGTGGAATACGAGAGTCTTTACTTAATTTGCGTAAAGTGTGGAAAGTATGGGCACAATAAAGAGCAATGCAATCAGAATGTGAACCCTGCTGAAGTGCAACCTAATCGGAGCACGAATGTGTCTGATACAGAAAAAAATTCAGAGAACCAGAGTGTGGGGCCCTGGTTGGTTGTGCAGAAGAAGAAATTCCCGAAAAATTTCTCTCAAAAGATGAAGGATACAAAAGAAGAACGAACTTTTGGAGCTGATATCTCTAATAATGGGAGTTTCTCTAACCAGAAAAAGGAGATAAGGAAGGATCGTGAAAATACAGAGCTGATTAGCTCAGTTTCGAAAACCCTTCTGGGGGAACAAAAGGAGAACAAGGGGGGCAGCTCCTCTCTGCTCAGTAGCCCAGCAGCTAATGTGAAGCTCCAGTCTGGGGAAAAAAAAGCCACAGGTAAAAACAGACATAAAACTAAAGGGAAAGACAAGATCAATTCCTTTGTGTTCACCACTGCATCTCCTCAAAGTGGGTCTAGCTCCAAACCAATAGAGCTCCCTTCATCCAATAAGACAACTTGGAAGAGCAAACCAAGGCAAGAATCTCCAGCCCATACTATCATCATTAATAGTAAGGCTTAATCCAATGTGGAAACTGAAATAGAGCTTTGTTCCAAGATAGCTGTCACTCAGTCAACAAACATTGAGGGTGTTCAGGATGTTGGTGAGCTATGTGAGACTGTTGCCATTCCTGCAGAGATGGAAATTTTCAATTCGGGCAGTGAGGAGACCTCGTGGAAAGCTGAACCTCCAGATATAGCTTCAGAAGATGGGATGGAGATGGAGAATCCAAACAGGGAAGATGCCTCTGAGCATAGGACACAAAGTAACCAGGTACTTTGCAAACCTGGGACCAATTTAGTTATTTAATGAATTGCCTTGTATGGAATGTTAGGGGTGCTGCAAAAAAGTCCTTTAAGACATCCCTAAGAAATTTCATCAAAAAGTATAGGATTGGCATGGTTGCCATCCTAGAGCCTAGGATCAGTGGTGTAGCAGCCCTAAAGAAAATAAAACAACTTGGTTTCAACCAGTATGTTCTAGTAGATGCTATTGGTTTTTCTGGTGGTATTTGGATTCTTTGGAAAGAAGAAAGGTTCAATATATCTGTCATAGAGAAATCTAATCAATTCATTCACTTGTCTTGTTCTGTTAATCATGGTCCTTCCTTTCATCTCACTGTGGTTTATGCCAATCCTAGAGAGGAAGTCCGTGATGAGCTTTGGACGGATCTGAGAAGAATCAGTGGTAGCATGATGGGACCCTGGGCCATGATGGGGGATTTCAATGAGATAGCTTCCTCAAAAGAGAAAAGAGGGGGAGCCCCTGTGAATATTGCTAGATGTCAGAAGTTTTCCTACACGTTAAATGACTGCCATATGCTGGATCTGGGTTGTAGAGGCTCTAAATTCACTTGGAGGGGACCCAAATGGCTTCATCTTGATAGAGTCTTCAAGAGACTTGACAGAATTTGTTCAAATGCAGCTTGGAGAACCACTTTTGGAGATGCGGATGTTAGAGCTTTACCAAGACTAAACTCAGATCATAATCCTCTTCTTCTTTCTCTTTTCCCCAATGAGAACCAGTGGAAAGAGAGACCTTTCAGATTCCTGGTAGCTTGGCAGAGTCATAGCACTTTTGTTCACTTTCTCAAGTTTATCTGGAACCACCAAACCAAGATTGTCACTTGCCTGGAAAACCTAATTGATCCGCTTAAATCTTGGAATAAAAGAGTTTTTGGTTGTATCCAAGTTAGGAAGGATTACCTTTTAAAAAGAATCCAAGAGACCCAGATTAACCACACCAACCAGCATGATATTGCCCAATCTGATCTTGATTTTTCTCTTCAGGATGAGTTGAATAGAGTTTTAGAACAAGAAGAAGTTCTTTGGTTTCAAAAGGCTAGATGCAAATGGATTGAGGATGGGGATCGTAACACAAGATTCTATCATACAACTACCATAATTAGAAGAGCCAGAAACAAAATTTTAGAGCTCAAGAATGATGAGGGTCATATGGTTAGAGAAGAAGACAGCCTGAACAAGATTATTCATGATTTCTTCACTAATCTTTTTACTGAAGAAGATCACTCCAGACCTTGGGAAGTCACCAAAACTTGCTGGCCTGCATTAGAGGAGACTGAGTTGACAACCTTGAAGGATCCTATCTCGGAAGTGAGTATCAAGGAAGCTTTCTTCTCCATGAATGCTCTCAAAGCTCCTGGTCCAGATGGCTTCCCAGCTTTTTTCTTCCAAAAAAACTGGGATATTATGAAAAAGCAAGTGGTTGATTGTGTGCATCAGATTTGGGAGAAGCCGGATGAGGTGAAGGATCTAAATAAAACCTTTCTGGTTCTCATTCCAAAACTGGAAAAACCAGAAAAGATTAACCAATTTCGCCCGATTGCTTTGTGTTCTGTTCTTTATAAAGGTATCAGCAAGATTATAGTGAGCAAGCTGAAACCCCTTCTCAACAAATTGATTTCTCCTCAACAAGTCAGTTTCGTTCCTAAAAGACAAATCCAGGACAATATTATCATTGCTCAAGAGATGGTTCACTCTATGAATAGAATGAAGGGGAAAAGGGGATTCTTCACAATCAAAATCGACTTAGAGAAAGCCTATGATAGGATGTCTTGGAATTTTATATATAAAGTGTTGTCTGAGATAAACATCCCAGAATCTCTGGTGAATATCATAATGCAGTGCATCACTTCAGCTGAGCTTGAAATCCTCTGGAATGGTTCCAAGGCTGGTAGCATCCTTCCGAGTAGAGGTTTGAGGCAAGGAGATCCAATATCTCCCTACATTTTCGTGCTTTGTATGGAAAAACTGACACACTTGATTTCTGATGCAATTGCAAAGAAAGAGTGGAAGCCAATGGCAGCTGGTAGAGGTGGACCATCCATATCTCATCTCCTCTTCGCTGACGATTTGTTACTCTTTGGAGAAGCCAAAATTGACCAAATCAAGACAGTAATGGAGTGCCTCACAAAGTTTGGGATCATGTCTGGTCAGAAGGTGAGTTACCCAAAATCTAATATCTTCTTCTCCAAAAATGTTCCAATTGATGTTGCTAATGAGATAGTGAAGATTAGTGATTTTGCTCAAACAAAAAACTTGGGCAGATACCTGGGATACAGAATGAAACATGGCCGGACTAGTAAACTTCACTATGGAGAGATCATGGATAGGATTAACAATAGGCTCAATGGTTGGAAAAATCAGTGTCTATCTATGGCAGGTAGAGTGACTC
Source organism: Gastrolobium villosum (assembly GCA_032173675.1). Classification (NCBI taxonomy): domain Eukaryota; kingdom Viridiplantae; phylum Streptophyta; class Magnoliopsida; order Fabales; family Fabaceae; genus Gastrolobium; species Gastrolobium villosum. The sequence continues at coordinate 4,744 of JAVKPL010003534.1, forward strand.
TAGCAAAATCGGTCATCTCCACTATCCTTATGTTCCACATGCAAAACAGCTTATTACCTGTGGGTATTTGTGAAGAAATTGAAAAGAAGCAAAGGAATTTCATTTGGGGAGATACTGAGGTTCATAGGAAGCATCATGCAATCGGTTGGGAACACCTTCAACTCCCTAAAAACCAGGGTGGGTTAGGTATTCTCAATCTCCGCATCCAGAATGAAGCTTTTATCCAAAAGTGTGCTTGGAATATGGTTCAGTCTCCATCTCAGCTTTGGGTCCAAGTCTTGCTATCCAAATATGGCAGGAGAAAAGATATGCTAAAAGAGGTAGTAAACCTTATGATTCTCACTTGTGGAAAAGCATTTGTAAGGTCTGGCCTCAAATGATAAGCAATACTTCTTGGCAAATAGGTAATGGCAAGAAGATTGATTTTTGGAAAGACAATTGGACTGGTCTCAGCCCAAACCTCCTTGCTCATACTCATACCCTTCCTTCTCAAGAGGTCTTGGATTTAAAGATTAGCAACAATATTTTCCTTTCTGAAGGAGGCTGGAATGGGCATTATCTTGTGAACCATTTTGACCTTAATGTGGTGAACAAAATTCTTGTCATTCCTCATCCAGATGATGAAGCCGAGGAGGATAGCATAGCTTGGACTAACTGGAACCCTGGGCATTCCATAGTTAAGCTGGCATACAATAACTTGATAGATTCTAGCAATTCTTCCCCCATTGACTGTTGGGACCGTATTTGGAAGTGGAAAGGCAAGGAAAGAGTCAAAATGCTTATCTGGAAAATGCTTCATGTTAGAATGTTAACAAGAGAGTCAATATCAAAATGGAGTGGTAGTTCCAATAAGTGCCCTTTCTGCCCTGAAGTGATTGAAGATTGCCTTCATGTGTTTAGAGATTGTTGGAAGGCAAGAAAGTGATGGTTGTTGCCCATGTTGCACCCTCTTCCACCAAGTTTCCTCACTGTGATTTCTTTTAGGGAGTGGATGATTCTGAATCTCACTTCAAACAACAGCAACCTCAAGGATTGGAGAGACTCTTTCTTTACCACTTGCTACTTTTTGTGGTTATGGAGGAATAAGGAAATTCACGAAGAAGGTTTCCAGCGTCCTGAGGATCCTTCAAAGGCTATTGCTGTAGAAATTGAGGAAAATAGGTTCTGTTTGGCTAAGTTTAAAAAAACATTTTCAGGAACTTCTCACTCTCAACTTCCTACATCGTGGATTAGGCCTGTGGAGGACTTTCTGAAATTAAATGTGGATGGGGCTGTGCAAGGTAATCGGGCAGCTTGTGGTGGTCTCTTGAGGGATAGGAATGGATTATGGTGTGGCGGTTTCTCAGCCTTCATTGGCTCTTGCATTCCTCTGCATGCTGAACTTTGGGCTCTCCTTTATGGACTTGATTTCGCCTGGAAGCATGGCTGGAGGAAACTAGTGTTGGAAACTGATTCTTCTCAAGCGTTTTGCCTTCTTACCAATCATGGTAATGATACTCGAAAGCTGCCATTGGTAGCTAAGATTCGAGTCTTTTTAATGAAAGAGTGGACTATCTTATTGAATAAAATTCCTAGGAGTAGCAACACCTGTGCGGATTGGATTGCGAAGAAGGCTTTGGATGATTCCTTTGGGCTCAAATCAATCTCCTCCCCTCACAGCGATCTGTTAAATCTTCTTGCTGCTGATCTTTTGGATCCGGGTCTGAATAAGGTGGCTGCTAGGAGAAATACAGGATGATGCTTGTTCCTGGCTTTCTGCTAATGTTTGATGTTTTATTTTCTGCTGTTTCTTATTCTGTTTTTTTCCTTCCTTCTTGTTTGCTTTTCTTTTATTTTGTAGGGGCATTGCCCCTTGCTGTAACCAAAAAAAAAAAAAAAGAATGGTCATGAAACATTTACGTAGAATAAAAATTCTAAGATTCCATTAATAGTTTATTCACTTGTATTTAACGATTTATATAATTAATAAATTAGAGTTATTACATAGTAATAGAAATCAAGGTCAAAAATTAAAATAATATGTAAAATAACCTCACATATATATATATATACTTTTTCGCAGCAGCCGTAGATAGTGTTATCTACGGCTGACACAGAAAAGTGGGCCTCATGGGTTAAAAAAAAAAAAAACAAGATCCAATTCCGGATCCTGACTTGCTGTAGGCTATGTAGCACGACATGTGATACAATATGACACAACACTCCGACACATCAATCTTAAAAAATTATGGATTTCGACACGTTGGGACACGTTTTAATATTAAATAATATTTTTAAATTATATAGTGTATATTTCATTTAATACTCAATAATTTAACAAAAAATAATAAAATTAATAATACACATCAAAACATTATCTTTCAACTTTCTTTTCCAATACAAAATCACATAAGAAAAATTGATTCAAAGTCGGAATCCAATGTGTTACATAAAAGGAGAAAAAAATAAAATAAAAAACAAAAATAAAAATCTGATGTAACCAATGGCAACAGCAGCAAAAAAATTCACCGACTCCCAATAACACAAATTGTAGCAGCGTTCTTCACAAAAGGCAAAAACATAAACTAAAAGAATCAAACACAATCAAACATTATAAAATAAGATCATCAAGAACACAATCAAACATTATAAAAGGTGGAAGCTTTAATAATAAAAACAAGAGTTGAGATGAAAGAGAGAGAGATAGTCGGATTAGAGAGAGATTAGGGAGGAGAAGACATGGTAAGAGCGTAACAGAAATGACAACGATGATGCTGAGATAATCTATAATTTACTTAAAGGAAAAAAAGAAGGAGAAAATTGGTATGATAATGTAGACACTTTACTAATATATTTTAATTTTAAAAAAATAATTTAAAAATAATTTGAAAAATTTACGAAAATATCATTTGACCGTGTTGGAACGTGTCGGACTATATCAAATTCGCGTGTCGGAATGGTCAACGTGTCGAAAAAAGTTGACCGCGTGTCCGACACCGTGTCGAAGCGTGTTGGACACGACTTTCCCTATTTTTTGAAGTGTCCTTGCTTCCTTGGCTATAGGTACAGCAGCTGCAGAAATCATTTTGCCACACACACACATATATATATATATATATATATATATTATAGCCTCTTATAATTTAGGGTTTTATAATTCTCCTTCAACATGAGAATTTGAATTTTCCTACACACCCTTTGGTTTTCGTGCCAATATGGGTCCTACACATAAATTTTTCTAATATACGGTTCCCACATATTTTTTGTCTCTATAATATGATAATTCAATTCTCATGTTACATGAGAAATATAATACCCTTATATTTAATACTTTGATCAAATGTCTATGTCGTTAATTAATAGAATGCTAAATCATGCCGCAATTCTGATCTTGAATTAAGAATAAAGTTTTAATTTATTAAATAAATTTTAAATTAATCCTCTATAAATTAATGTCTTATTATATAAATTTTTTGAAGATTTATCGTGATTTGAATTCTTCAAGAATTTCAAAAATAATTTTAATAAGTATTTTATATGTTTAAAATATTATTTTGATAAAAAAAATTAATATAGCAACACGCTAAAAAGTTAATTGAAGGGTTTATTTATTATCTTTCCGGCGCAGACATTATCAAGTATCAACATTTAGAGTCAACGTCGTCCAACTCTAATTTAGCGCCGACGCCAGCGCCATGCGGCATGGTTTCGCATTCTAATCAGAATTGTCGTTGTATACTATTATTGTAATTATTTCCTATCAATTTATTTTATTTTATTTGGTGAAAATTTCCTATCATTTTTGTGGACACAAATAGCAACATAAAACTCTGGACAAACTGGGATAAATTCGTTAATACGTTATTATCTTTATGAACTTAGAATTCTTAATACGGATTTAATAATTTTTTATAAGTATTGAATATTTTCCTTTTTGACATCAAAAATGTTTTTTTTTTTTGTTTTCCTTTGTGTTCACCAAAATGTAAACTAAACTTTCACCAAAAAAAAAGAAATGTAAACTAAACATGCTAGAGCAAGATAATTAGTTAAACTTTGTTAAGACAAAAGGGAAAAATTGAAACAAAAAAAATGAAAAGAAATAGAAAGAGAGAAAATAAATAAAAATAGAGATGAAGAGTTGATTGATTGGATAATAAAATAAATAAAAAATATGAAAAAATGACTGAAATAAACAAAACAGTTCTCTTTCTTTTATTGCATCTCAGCCCTCGGGTCATCTCCCATGCATCACGTCTAAACAGTTATCCCATACATTTATTTCTCACTATATACCTAAAACTATTTTAACATGCTAATTTTATATGGAAGATCTCAAACGTTCACCAAAGATTAATAATCATAATTCTAATAACAAAAATTAATAAAATGAGATAGTAAAAATTGTTACTCGATGAATTATAATTTTATGTAAATAAGTATAATCATGCATTTTAAATTTTTATTTTACTTTTAACATAAAAATATTTATTAAAAATTAAATTAATAAACTTAATAATATTTTTAAATTACAAAAACTAAAATCTTAAATCAATTAATCGAGTCGAATTTAAATTTAATATTTTTGAACAAATAAATTAACATTTTTTTCCACAAGTAACGTCGTATTTAATTTGATTAAACTCGTTTAGGCTTCATCCAATTTTCTCTGCCTGAAAAACCAAACTTCAGAGTAATGGATGACAATGACAGATCGTTTGAAGCATTTGCCCCAAAAAAGCAGAATTAAATTTGACGTGCGACTGTGCGAGTGTAACGTTTTCTTGTCATTTTCACTCTACTTCTTGAAAAACAAAGTTATAAGCGGGCCCCACGCCAATTTTTTTTTCCCCCTTTCCTCTTTGTATCCAAACACATTTTATCTTCTCCCCATTTCTTTCGTACCATTTTTTATTCAATCAAATAATGACTTATTAATACTGATTGGGTTAAGTGGTAAAAGTTTAATGGGATTTATGAATATTATGTTAGAGGATGAGCCTCTATCATGCTATTCTCAATTTCTCATGATGCAAGTGGGTTCCATCAGATTTTATAAAATAAAAAAATAAATAAAAAAGTGATGCACAATTATCGATCTGTCAACACGAAACAACAGTGAGTTTCCTGTAACATAACCAAATAATTTCTCAAGTTTTATTGTACATAATTAAAAATTATCAGTTTAAGTCCTAAACAAAATCGATGTCCTTTATTAAACTTCGAAGTTTATGTTCTAAAAATAGAAAGAAAAATATATATTAAAAGAACTATAATTGTCACATGTCCGGTCATTTTTTAATCAGATTATTAAATTTTTGATAAATCAATTTAGAAAATGAATTTTTTCAATTTAAATTTCACTTGTTCGTATGAAAATTTTGTATCTATTTCTTTTTCTATTATTGTTAATGGATAAGATATTGTTACTACTAATATTATTATCATATCTTAACCGTTGATTTCCGTCAATCAAAGATTATTATTTTCACAAATCAAACTCATATATAATATTTTAACAGTAGAGAGTAGGGATATATGTATGGGTCCAACCGAACCGAAATTTTTGAAAAATCGAACCAAATTGGTTTAAATGGTTCGGTTCGGTTCGGAACCGGTTTGGGTCGAGCCTACTTTGAAATAAAAAATTAAAAAATTAAAGTTATAAAAATCAATTTGGATCGGTTTGAAAATGATTCAGTTCGGTTCAGTTCAAAATGGTTTGGTTCTTAAACTGGTTCTAAAATCCGGTTTGGTTTATGAACTGGTTCTTTAAAAACCAGTTCGGTTCATGAACTAGTTTTAGAAAATAATTGCTGGTCATGAAATTCATAAAATAAAAGGAATTAAAAAAATAAAAATAGTACGCTTCCTTTGCTTTATGAGAGACTAAACCGGAGATTGTAAAATAAATTAATATTCAAGATTAGAAAATTGAAAGAACCATAACCATTCACAATACACCATAGATAGCATCCCATAAAACAAAATGTATGAAATGAAAACAATTAAAAAAACAAACAAAAAGGAAACAAACAAAACATGAACCAACTAATTCATCATTGTAGGAATCATATGTGAATTGTGGTCCTCACATCACGACAACAAAACATCCTTGGATCACACAAAACAACCACTGATGAGAATTGCATAATGGAATGAGCAACAAGAAGAGACAACAAGGAAGAAACACCACGCTAATGCATCCAATCTCAAAGGAGAGAAAAACATCAACACAAGGAAGAAACAATTGAAATCAAGATCGAAAGAGACTTACCGAGTTTCTGATTAGGATCAGAGACGTAGACGACGAGCTTAGGAAGAAGAGACAACAAGCAGAGATGAGACGAGAGGCTACGGCCGACGACGAAGAAGAGAAGGAGTGGCTAGCAGCGTCCAGCATGAACGAGATGGGATAGGGTTCTAAACTTTTATTTATTAAATATCTTTACTTTTTTTAAATTCTAATTTTATTTCTATTTTACAAAAAATGCCAAAATGTGTCCACATACATTGACCGCGTATCGGATTCGGTAAAAAATCATGTATCCCCTCAATCAACGTGTCCCAAAAAGTTGACCGTGTGGGCATCTGACACGCATTTTCCCCCAAAAAGTTATAATCATTCAAATTTTAGTGTTTGATACCAATTAAATTGTCATTGACCCTAGCTGAGTTGAGAGGCTTGCTCGGTCACTAATATCTTTAATTATGCAATTGACATAATACAATAAGACACACAATCCATATATTGAATGTTTTTTTATCCAATGTTGTATTAACAAGACATGACACAAATAACTTGTAACAAAATTAACACTGGTCAATTTTGTGTTTATGGATTAATATATAATATGAAATGAATTTGAAAATATGTCAATTTAAACACGAATTACTTATGTCATATTTGTATGAGCAGGTGATGTTAATTAAAAATTATCACCCCTAGTATGATAAGCTACCATCATTGAAACTTTGAAAACAAATTAAATGATAATTATTCTTTAAACAATTTTGAAACATATACTGGAGTAAAACGAATTTTGGGTTTCAGGATGGTTATTTGAATCCCATGATGCAACCGCAACAACGACAAAATGAGTGTATATTTACGAAGACACTCTAACACTTAAAATAAGAAAGTGTGTGATTGTTTAATGACGTCTCTACCCTCTATACTATGGTTAGCAAGAAATAAGGGGGCGTTTGGTAACCAGCATTTTCCAAAATTTTCAGCAAATTGAATTTTTCTAAAATTTTAATTTTTGGATATTATCGTAAATTGAATATAAAAATTATATTTTTGAAAATTGAGATTTCCGGATAAATAAAAATTTCTCCTGTAACAAGCGTCCCGTAAGAGTCCCCTTATCTAGTTATCACGGATAGGATATCTATTATTGCTAATACATTGATTATAGAATTTGATAATAAATTCATTAAATTGCACAAATAAAAAAGCTAATGAATGTAAATTTTAACCCTTGTGTCTCCAATTAAATTTTTTGGAGGAAAACTCAACCAAAAAAACAAAGAGGCGAATTAAACCAATCTAAACTTTATAGGATATACCAATTAAAAAAATTTAAAAATAAACTGAGGACTGGTTCTGATTGATTGCTATGTGACGAAAGATCTGTCAAGCATGTTGATTGCTGACTAGTGAGGAGGCAATTCGCGTGCAAGTGACGGACAGTTGCAACTAATAAAGAATATTTCATGTGGTAGTCACTCCACGTTAATTTGAGGTATGTTCTATCGTGTATGGTAACTTTCAGTTATTGGGATCAATCATCAATCTGATAACACAAGCGTCTTGATTCTCTTGATAAAATATTTGGTAATCTACTGCTGGTTTAAGTAATCTTTATAGAAAGGTATAAAAACAAGGGTTTTATATTTATCATGTTACATAATATAACTTCACTTTCCTACACACACACATTAAAGAGGTGGAGTTCACATGTTTTTCTTTCTCTTACATCATTCTATTTTCTCTCTCCCCTTTGATGTGAGAGTAGGAAACAACACTTAAATTATGTAACATAACATTAATAAAACCCTAAAAACAAACTCGTGGTTACAAGATTTATAAATAAGCAGTGATAGGTACACTAACATTTTTAACTCAAAAAGACAAAAGCTACATAAATATGCGATTGAGTGGTTTAAAATTTTCCATACACACACAACAATGACATATACCCCTTATACAACTTTGTAAGATTACTACTATATGCACTTTCCTTGGTGCACTTATCTTTTTTGCTTTATTAAGAAGGGGAGGTTATATTTATAAATTTTTTGTTTACAAATTATACTATGTCTGACCGGTCATATTTCAATGAAGAGTATATGACCGGTCATACTTAGTATAATTTGTAAAAAAAATTATAAACGGATCCTTTCCCTATTAAGAATGCGTACACTTTTTTTGCGAATTTATTTTCCATTTACGCGTAATGTTTCCTATATATAACATTTTGCTTATATTCTTATATCAAAGTAACTTATAAATTAAAAATACATTATTTTAAACTTTGTATATAATTTAATAAACTTTTGTATTTGATGGTGTTCTGCCTGTTGGCAGATGTGTCCAACGTAGGTTGGATGATTGATCTTGGATACAAGTGTTTCTCTCTAGATGCCTATAGATTAGGTATCTGGGAGGAACGTGGATCACTGACACTGACCTAGGCGTATGCCTGCAAGGTGCGTGTGTGTGATCTAGTGTTTAGGGTTAGAAAATGTGTACCTTACTGCTCTGCTTTACCTGCCTTATATAGCCCGGCTCTAGGGTTTGGTGGCTGGCCGGGGTGCAATGTAGGCTTCGGGCCGAGGTGCGTAGTGGGCCTAGGTCTGGCCCATAACAGTTGCCCCCCAGCTTGGTAGGCTGAGTTATCTGGCTGCCGAGTTGCGTTGATCGTCTGACCTGAGACATCTCGGCTGTATAGCTGATATGAATTCACATGCCAGTCCTTCATCTTGTGGTTATCCTCCACGTGTTTCAAGTCATCATGATGCGTAGCGTTTGATTATCTGTGCGCCGTCTTGGCATTTAATGCGACTGCGACTGTACAGATATCAATCGTTTTGTCTTGTCAGGTGCTTTTTGCTTTTGCATTTACGCTTTTACCCCTGCCTTTTCGTTTTTCGCGGGTCATATCTCTTGAACTTCTCCCCTCTTCCTATTTTACTGACGTTTCCCCCCTTTCTTCACCTTCTGCTTCTTTCGTTATTTCACTTGCGGTTTGTGACATTTGTGCTTTCAAGGTTCTCTGGGAGCATCAATCTTCTCCGTTCGGTACTTTAGCGTCACTTGCTCTGTAAGTATAGGTTTTATGATCTCTTTTATCTCCTTGCCTTCCATTATTGCTCGTTGCTTGCATTCCTGTGGTTATTGCTTTCATTACCGCATTTAGTCTGCCTTTGCATTCGTCCTCTGTATTCGTCCTCTTTACATTCAGTTTTCTTACTATCGCTGGTTGGCGTTTGTTGCTCTTGTCTGGAAAAGTTTCCAACATGGATAAGGGAATTCCTTATGAGTATAGGAGGGCCACTTGTCCTCGTGTTTTCGGCCGGAGTGACGAAATCTTGGCAGAGGAAGAAGCTAGAGCTGCTGAGGAGGAGGTGATTCGAGGCCAAGGTGCCTCTTCTAGCCGTGGACTTCGGCTGCCGGCTTCCAGGCCCGAGCGTCGTCGTCGTGTTTCTGGCTCTGGACGCTGTCCACCAGTGGGATCTCGTCCCAGTGGTCAAGGGCGGCCTCGATCCTCGAGGCGAGGTCGGTCCTTGCCTTCTAACCGTACCGCGGGCTGTATGCCCACAAGCGCCAATCTTTCCTTAGATGATAGACCTAGGTCGTCTTCCCTCTTTATCACTGGTCCCCGAGATCGAGTTTCCTTGAATCCGTCCTCTGTTCAGCCCCTACCATCGACCTCCTTTTCCCAGAATCCAAACCCATGCTTTACTTGCGTTCATCTCAGTGCGCAATTTATTGGGAATGGGAATGACTTCATGGCGAACCTAGTCTTAGGCAGTTGTTCTCACCATGTCGGACTTAGAACTTCAGTTCCCATGACCTCTTCAGATAGTTCTTCGAGCTCTTCACACTGTAGTTTATTTAACTCAGGTGCGTGTACTTTGCTTCTTTTGTTGTTTTTAATCCACCCATTTTGCTGTTCTAGGTTCTTATGGAGTCCCCTTCTGCAGAACTCAACGTGGAGACTACCTCATCTAACCATGAGCTGGAAGCCGAGGTTGCAGCAGTTGAAGAAGGTTCTGCCCCAGTGAGTGTCAGTCTGCGCCGGCAGTTTCCCTGGGTGACCCAGGAAGTCCTTAGTTTTAGGTCCTCCCTGACCACAGAGGAGATATCCGGGTTACCCATTGGTAACCCGATAGGTTTTAATACCTTCTGCCCAGCGGAGGATGAGCCAGTGTGCTCAGGTCGGAATCCGCAAGAGCCTCCCTTTTTCTTCTTTTACCGAGATTTGATCACAAAGATCGGTATTCGCTTTCCTTTTTCCCCCTTTATTATATGTCTTCTAAACCATTTCCATTTAGCTCCCACTCAAATTCACCCTAACGGATGGGCATATATTGTTGCCTTCGAGCAACTCTGCGTATCCTTGTCCGTTAACTGTTCCGTTGCCCTGTTTATGTATTTTTTTAATATCTATACCCCACGCTCCGGTTCTGAACCCCCCAAGTTGAAGGGTTGGGCCAGCATCCGGGGTCGTATTAGTAAGCCGTCTAGGAGGTTGTTTTCTGTATATAGTGACTCCTTCAAAAATTTCAAGGGTGCGTATTTCAAGGTCGTGGCCGAGTCCGGTGAGAAGCCATGGTTTGTTGGGGAAAAAGATGAGGGGAAATTCCCATTATACTGGTCCCATCGGCATTATCTTCGCAAGTCGGCTGATTACAGGCTGCCCTTATCTACCGAGGAGAAGCTCAATGTCAAGACCTTGCTAACCCATATCCAAACCCGAGGTCACATGAGTGCTGCGTCCTTGGTTGCTAAGTCCAATACTGCAAGCGATCAACCCAGTATGCTTTTCAACATTGTTTTCTTTTTTTTTTTTTTTTATTTACTTGTCGTTTTTATCCTGCTTTGGAGTCTGATATGTCCTTGATCATGCTGGTAACCTTGCTTCTTTTATTTGCCAGGTTTAACCATGAACCCCAGCTCAGATGACGTGCCTGATTATTGCCGGGTTTTGCGGGGCAAGAATGTAGCCCGTCCTCCCCCCTCAAAGAAAACGAAGGTTGCTGCTCCTTCCCCGGGTGCGGGTTCATCCAACCCTGAGCCCCATCATGGCACCTCCATCCTGGATCTGACCAATGATGGTGAGAATTGGCTGGATAGGGAATCAAAGGAGACCCCCCTTACTACTGGCGGCACCACCCGGGCCGTGGTATCTGTTGCAAGGGGTAGCGCCCCACCCTCTCCCCTGCCTGCTGGCTTAAGGAGGGGGTCATTATGGGAGATGGGAGTCACTGCCGAGCTGCGTGGCGTGACCCGCGCTCCACCTTCCTTCTATGGCTCTCCTGCTCCTTCGAAGGCCGAAGCGGACGAGCTACAGAAAGCCGAGCAATATCTGTTCAAGGCGGCTTCCTTGATGAAACCATACTCCCTTCTGCTCGAGAAGCATTCCGAGATTCTATCCGAGAAGGACAACATGCAGAGTCAGCTAGCCGAGCTAAGGCAGGAGAATCAAGCTCTGAAGTCTGATGCAGCCAAGCTCAGTCTCTCAGTGAAAAATTCGCAAGCCGACCTGAACGCCATCTCGGATTGCTGCGGAGTGGAGAGTGGCAAGGACGCCATACTAAGGTTTATCAAAGCCAAGCTATCCATGCTGTCCAAGGCGGAGGCTGCGCATGAGGAGATGGCCTCTCAACTTAAACAGCTGAGGGCGCAGCAGGAGCAGTTGCAGGCTGATTATGATCAAAGCCAGACTGTACTTGAACATGCTGTGGGTTCCGCCTTCACCAATGCGGTGAACCAGGTTAAGTTTTTCAACCCGGAAGCGTCTCTTAACCTGGATCAGCTGGACTGCTATGGCTACATTAGCGGCGGGATTTTCCACTCGGCAGCCGAGGAGCCAAATGCAGTGGATGGGGAAGGTTGTGTCCCTGTCCTGGAGGAGGAAGATCGGCAGCAGGATTCCGGCTCTCAGCCAAATTTGAGGGGGAATACCCCGTAATTTGTAATACGCCATTGTCATCCCGGCTTTATTTGTATAAACACTTTTTGTTCTAATTTGACATTAATTCAAGAATAGAATTAATTGTGTAGCTTCTGTTTTAATTGCACTATCCGTCTCGTATGTTTCGAGTTTTGTTGCCGGATTTTTGATTTAGCCGAGATAACGTGAGAGGGCGTCCCCTCAGCACAATTTCCCATTTTCCATAAATGGGCCAAGGTTAGCACTCTCAACCTTGCCCTTTAGGCAAGGCGGGTTCAAACACCCGGGCTTAGTTTTTTTTTTCTTCGCGTATTTTGAACTTCCAACGGGTTCATCTATCGCGGATTCAATTTATATTCGAACTCTCAACCAAGTTGGCGGGTTCGATTTGTTAACCCGGTTTAGAACGCTCGGCTCTGGCCTATTTGGCCGGCTAGGTTCCCATAACTTCGGATTTCAATCTAGAATTCAGAACTTCCCATTTAACATGGGATTGTGAAGCTCGGATTCTAGTTTAGAAATGAACACTCAACCGAGTTTCTTTTTTGCAACGGCGGGTTCAATTTCTTGCAACGCTGGTTTCCAGACGTCGTAATGTGCATTCATTGCATAAATTATCAAAGTTGGACACAACTTATAAATAATAGAAATGCGGAATTCATTGAATTACAAAGTTATAAAAGAAAACATCGTTTTTGCATTGTGCAAGCAAGACATTTGATTTAACTGTAATATTTTTTCAACTTATCTGCATTCCATGTCCTTGCCACCTGCTTTCCTTTCAGAGTTTCTAGCACGTAAGCTCCTTTGGACAATTTGTTTTTGACTCTGAACGGTCCTTCCCATCTTGGGGCTAATTTTCCTTGTGACGCGTTTCGCCCCCCTATATCCGCCCTTCGCAGGACTAAGTCCTCAGCTTCAAATGACCGAGGTCGCACCTTTTTATTGAACCGGTTAGCCACCAGTTGCTTGGCCGCGTAGTTTCTGCAGTACGCCATAGTTCGGATTTCTTCTATTAGGTCAAGCTCAACCGCCACCTTGTCATTATTATCCTTCTCTGTTTGCGTAAGAGTTTGAACTCTTCTCCAAGATGGTTCCCCTAACTCCACTGGGATCATGGCCTCACATCCATATGTGAGTTTGAAGGGAGATTCGCCCACCGAGGTTTGAACCGTGGTTCTGTACCCCCAAAGCACGTAGTAGAGCTCTTCTACCCACTTACCTTTAGCGGATTGCTCCATACGTCGGCGTAAGCCTTCAACTATAACCTTGTTAGCCGCTTCAGCCTGCCCATTAGTCTGAGGGTGTTCCACCGAGGCAAATCTATGCCGAATATGGAGCCCAGCCATAAGGTTTTGAAACCCTTTGCTAGTGAACTGGGTGCCGTTATCCGTTACAATTTCCGCCGGGATACCAAAACGGCATATTACGTTTCTTTCTAAGAAACGCTGTATTCGGGCCGAGGTAATGGAAGCAATTGGCTCTGCCTCTATCCACTTGGTGAAGTAATCAATGGCGACTATCAGCCATTTAAGCTGACCCTCTGCTGCCGTAAACGGCCCCAGAATGTCCATTCCCCATTTGTAGAACGGCCATGGAGCCGTAATAAAGTTCAGCTCCTCAGGTGGAGCCAAGAGGTTTTTACCATGCCTCTGGCATTCATCACATCGTTGTACGTGATCCTTTGCATCCTTTGCCATGGACGGCCAAAAGTAGCCGGCACGAAGTGCCTTCCGAGCCAAGGCTTTCCCTCCGACATGCTGGCCGTTAATCCCTTCATGTATTTCGGACAAAACATATGATGCTCTATCTGAGTTGACACATTTGAGTAGGGGAGTTGAGATCCCTTTTTTATACAACTGCCCTTCAAGCAAGGTATATGATGCGGCATCCCGGATGAGTTTCCTGGCCGCAGCTTTTTCTTCGGGCACAGTACCCCCATCAAGGTATGCAATTATGTTGCTACGCCAATCGTCTACCTGTGAGATGTGCATCACGCAGGTCGGCTCGGGAATATTCTGCTCTATGACGGTTCTGTAATTGCCCCATCCTTTCGTACTGGCGAGCTTGGATAATATGTCCGCCCTGCTATTTGCGTTCCTTGGGATGTGGCTGATTTCCACCTCCTCAAAGTGTGCCATTACCTGCTTGACATGCTCCAGATATTTCACCAACAAGGGTCCCTTTGCCTGATAGTTGCCCTCGACCTGCGAGGTAACCAATTGGGAATCACTGCAGATTCTGATCTTCCGGGCTCCAAGCTCTTTAGCCTGGAGCAAGCCGGCTATGAAGGCTTCATACTCCGCCTGATTGTTCGAGGTCTCAAAGTCCATTTTCATGGAATACTCAACCGCTACTCCGTCCGGATTCTCTATAATGACCCCGGCTCCACTTCCTTTGGAATTAGAGGATCCATCCACATATATGGTCCATTTATCCAAATTGTCAGGAGAGATATGTGGTGCCGAGGTTAATTCACGGACAAAGTCGGCCAGAGCTTGTGATTTGATTGCCTTTCGGTTCTCAAATGTGATGTCGAATGCGGATAGTTGCAGTATCTGTCGGATTGGGAAGTCGGACCGAACCAGGATTTTGTGAGCCTGGAAGTACGGTCGAAGTCGGCGAGCTGAAGTGAGGAGTGCAAAAGCTATCTTTTCTAATCGCTGGTACCGCAGTTCGGCTCCTTGTAGGAGTCGGCTTACAAAGTAGATGGGTTGTTGGCCTTCATCGTCTTCTCGCACCAGGACCGAGCTGACCGCCAACTCCCCAACCGACAAGTAAAGGATTAAA
>JAVKPL010003535.1:0-19777 GCA_032173675.1 Gastrolobium villosum
TGGAAGAATTCACATAGGTGATTTATTTGGCTGTGGCTGCAAAAGAAAATCTGCCTTCATCATTTCAATCTATGCATGTATTTCAGAGAAACAAAGCAAGTTCTAGAATGCTATCACAGTGATATCTCTCAAAATAAATTCAGTGTTTGGCCCAAAAACTTACTAGCTATGATGTTAAACTAGATTTCCAAACTAATCATTTAGGCATTTATGAATCATTCAAGTTCAGCAATTCAGACATACTAGTTGACAAAATTTGGCTATACAATATTATGCTAGCAATTTGTATATCCAGAATTTAATCAAACATAACTGAACCTGAGATTTTCCTTTTTCAATACAAGGCTCCCTCTTTTTTTTTTCATGGTGTGGTTCCACCATATTCATCAATCGTGCAATCTTGCATGCAGCATGTATGCCATAATTCCCAGATTTGAATGTTGCTGTCCTCAGCAACAAACTAATCCAAGACATAGCTTAAGCTGCCATATATAGCACACCCACAGTTGTTAATATCCAAAGCATAATATGCAAGAATTTTGAACCCAATATGAAGTGCCATCAACCTTAACTTTTGTTCGAATTTAAAAACAAAATATAAAACTAGATTGTTCCAAGAAATTTAAAACAAAATGCAGTAAATGGAAATGAAGGAACAAGATCAAAAGCCATCCATAAATTCATCATCTGCAAAGTGCAAATTGTTTGTTACAAAAGTGAGTACCCCCATCACTAATTATAGCTCGAGGTACTCCAAACCTTGTAAAAATATTCTTCCTTAAAAAATTCACCACTACCTTAGCATCATTAGTGGGAAGAGCAACAGCTTCTACCCACTTAGATACATAATCTACAGCCACAAGGATATATTGGTTAGAATAAGAGGACGGAAATGGACCCATAAAATCAATGCCCCAAACATCAAATAATTCCACTTCTAAAATATTATTCAAGGGCATCTCATCTTTTCGTGAGAGATTTCCTGTCCTTTGACATTTGTCACATTTTTCCACACAATCTCTTGCATCCTTGAAAAGTGTTGGCCAGTAGTAACCGCTTTGTAAAACTTTTTGTGCGGTTCTATTGCCCCCAAAATGTCCTCCATAATTTGAAGAATGGCAATGCCATAAGATCTGGCCTACCTCAAACTCCGGAACACATCTGCGAAGGATCCCATCGGCACATTGGAAATACAGATGTGGATCCTCCCAGAAATACCGCTTCACATCTCGCAGAAACTTCTTTTGTTGTTGCCTTGTAAGGTTGGGAGGCAATTCTCTTACCACTTTATAGTTGGCAACATCTGCGAACCATGGAGGAACAAAAACTGCCATCACCTTCTCATCAGGGAAATAATCATTAATTTCTTTTTCTGAACTATCTTGTAGTTCTTTTGCCTGAATTCTAGAGAGATGATCAGCCACTTTATTTTCCACTCCAATTTTGTCCCGAATTTCCAAATCAAATTCTTGAAAAAGTAGCATCCACCTTAACAACCTTGGTTTTGCATCCTGCTTAGTCATCAAATACTTAATAGCAGCATGGTCAGTAAAAACAACAATTTTAGATCCTAACAGATAAGGTCTAAATTTATCCAATGCATAAACCACTGCTAACATTTCTTTCTCAGTTGTTGCATAATTAATTTGAGCATCATTCAATACTTTGCTAGCATAGTAAATGACATGTAATAACTTTTCCTTACGCTGACCAAGGACTGCACCAATTGCATATGCACTGGCATCACACATGAGTTCAAATGGAAGGTTCCAATCGGGAGCTGTAAGCACTGGAGCTGTAGTAAGCTTTTCTTTCAGTACATGGAAAGCCCTTAAACAAGCATCATCAAATAGAAATTCTGAATCTTTCACCAAGAGTTGGCTTAATGGTTTAGCAATCTTGGAAAAATCTTTGATGAATCGCCTGTAAAAACCTGCATGTCCTAGAAAACTCCTAACAGCATTTACATTTACAGGGATGGGAAGTTGTTCAATCAACATTAATTTTGCTTTATCTACTTCAATCCCTGCCTTAGAAATTTTGTGTCCCAGCACTATACCTTCAGTTACCATAAAATGGCATTTTTCCCAATTTAAAACCAGATTTGTCTCATTGCATCTTTTCAAAACTTTGGATAAATTGTTCAAACAAAAATCAAAACTAGAACCAAAAACAGAGAAATCATCCATAAATACCTCTAGACCTTTCTCCACCATATCTGAAAAGATGGAAAGCATGCACCTTTGGAATGTGGCAGGTGCATTGCACAGGCCGAATGGCATTCTTCTGTATGCAAAGATTCCAAATGGGCAAGTGAAAGCTGTCTTTTCCTGGTCTTCAGGCGCTACAGGAATTTGATTGTAGCCTGAATACCCATCTAAGAAGCAATAATAAGAATGGCCCGCCAATCTTTCTAGCATTTGATCAATAAAGGGAAGTGGAAAGTGATCCTTCCGTGTAGCAGTGTTCAACCTCCTGTAATCAACACACATTCTCCACCCCGTGATGGTTCTGGTTGGGATCAACTCATGTTTTGCATTAGTGACGACTGTGACCCCACCTTTCTTTGGTACTGTTTGAACTGGACTTACCCATGCAGCATCAGAAATGGGGTAAATCATTCCTGCATCAAGAAGTTTTACAACCTCCTTCCTTACCACCTCCTTCATTGTTGGGTTCAATCTCCTTTGTGGTTGCCTTACAGGTTTGATATCGTTTTCCAAGAGGATCTTATGTGTACAGAAGGAAGGATTTATGCCCTTTAAATCAGCAATAGACCATCCTATTGCTGTTTTATGAGCTTTTAAAACTTCCACTAGATCTTTTTCTTGGCTTTCTGATAGAGCATTGTTGATGATTACCGGATAAGTATCACCATCTCCCAAAAACACATATTTCAAAGTGTCGGGTAATGGTTTCAACTCAACCTTGGGGGCACCAACCTCCTTGTCTTCCACTTTTTCTTTCAGAACCTCTACAGTAAGCCCTTCTTTCTCAAAAGGTACATAATCACGAGCCTTCAACTCATAATCAAGTTCTTGAGGCCGTTCTTTCTTATGTTGAACAGATTCAACTTGGAAACACTCATTATTATCAGCTGGTCTTGTCATTGCTTCTGAAACATTATAGATGATTTCCTCATCGTTCATTCTCAGTTTAATCATCCCCTGCTCAACATCAATTAGGGCTCGGGCTGTAGCCAAAAAGGGTCTTCCAAGTAACATGGGCTTTTCATTTCCTTCTCCCATATCCAAAACCACAAAATCTGCAGGGAAGATAAACTTATCAACTTTGACAAGAATATCTTCTATGATCCCATTGGGTTTCCTTACGGATCTGTCAGCCAATTGGAGTGATACCTCAGTGGGTTTCAATTCCTCAATCCCCAATGATTTATAGACTGACAAGGGCATTAAATTAATGCTAGCCCCAAGATCACATAAAGCTTTCCCAATGCCTATATCACCAATAGCAATGGGAATATTAAAACTCCCTGGATCACTCAATTTGTCTGGAATTTTCTGCTGGATAAAAGCACTACATTCTTCAGTGAGTGTTACAGTTTGACATTCCTGCAATTTTTGTTTCCTAGATAAGAGATCCTTCATGAATTTTGCATAACCTGGCATATTGGCTAGGGCTTCTGCAAAAGGAATATTAATATGTAGCTTCTTGAAAATGTCCAAGAATCTATCATAATGTTTGTTGTAGGCTCCCTTCTTGAATCTTTCTGGATAGGGTGCCTTTGACATAACATATTCGTGGCTTAACTCATGCTTTTCTTTTGCCACCACTGGTTGTTCTGCAACCTGTTCTTTTTCTTTTTCTTTTTCTACAATTACCTCAATCTCTGGTTCACTTGCTTTCTTTTCTTGCTTCTCCTTCTCTTTTTCCAGTTCCACAGGTGTTTTTGTTGGAACTGTTAGTACCTTACCACTTCTGGTTGTAACAGCCATACAGTCATCCCTTGGATTGTTGACTGTGTTACTTGGGAAGGTTCCTGGACTTCTTTCTGAAAATTGTTTGGCCAGCTGGCCTATCTGATTCTCCAGGTTTTTAATGGAAGCATTTGTATTTTTATTGTTGGCTCTGGTTTCTTCCATGAAAGCATTGGTGTGTTGAGCCATATCATTGGAAGCTTTAGCCATTTGAGCGAAAGCTTTCTCCCATTCAGCTGGCTCTTTTTGCTGACTTTGAGAAGATTGAGTATAATTATTGCTAGTTTTGAAATCCGTACCTGATCCCTGGGTCCTTCTTTGGAAATTGTTGTTATTTCCAGGGAAATTTTGATTTCGCTGGAAATTTTGTTGAGGACGCTGATCGTACCAGATCCCATTCACTTGAAGTGAATCTTCAGATGATGAATTTGGGCACTCATTGGATTCATGACTTTCTTGACATTGGTCACAAATCGGTAGAGTGGTTTGGACTTTTGATACCTGAAATTTGTCAAACTTTTCACTCAAGTTGTCAACCTTCTTAGATAATGATATCACATCATTATCTGTGGATTTTTTTAGTGCTCTTTGTGTGGGAACAAGCACACTCTCATTTTCATTCCTTGCAAGCTTTTTGATCAACTCAATGGCTTGCTCAGATGTGCTTTCCCGAATAGAGCCTCCTGCGGCACTATTTATTATCATCCTGGTTTCTGGGGTGATTCCGTTGAAAAATATCACCACTTTTCTATCATCATCTCCTTCATAATGTGCACATTTCCTGTTTAACTCTTGGAATCTGTTCCAAGTTGCACATAATGATTCTCCTTCCAACTGGCGAAAGTTTGTTATTTCGTTCACCAGCTGATTATATTTCTCCATAGAAAAGAAATGATCAAAGAACTTACTGGACAGATCTTCCCATGTCAGGATGCTGTTTGCTGGTTGTCTCTCGATCCACCTCAATGCTTTTCCCTTAACAGCGAAAGGGAACAACCGAAGCCTGATGGCATCTGTAGATACCCCATTGTGTTTGGTGGTATCACAGACCATCAAGAACCGGTCCATGAACTCATGTGGATCTTCATCATCAGCTCCAGAAAATTGAACTCTCTCCACCAAAGAGATTAATGATGGTTTGAGTTCAAAATTATTAGCCTCCACGTTTGGCCTGACAATGCTGGAATTAGCCCTGTTGAATACTGGAGTCAGAATGGTATTCAACAGTCTTGGAGGTTGATTGTTGGCATTTCCTCCTCGCCCATGACCAACATTGTTGTTTTCGGCCATTTCTTGAATTGGTTGTAAAGATGTGTACTTCAGATCCTCCCAAATGATCTGTCTAGCAGCCTTCCGTAATTGTTTTTCTGTCTTTGTAATTTCAGAATCTATTACAAAGTCTTTAGGTGGAAGTCTACCTCGCATAAAAATTCAGGGAAAATTATTAGTAACACCTGCACAACACAATTAAGAGAAAAGAAAAATAAAAATCTAATCTCAAGAATCTAAGGTTATTGGTAATATTGTAAATACAATCCCCGGCAACGGCGCCAAAAACTTGTTGCGATCTCGGCAAGTGCACCGATCGTTTCAAGTAATAAAGTGATAAGAAAGTATCGTCTCCACAGGGATTGATGAACAAGTACTACTATAACCAGTCCTCTTAATTTAGATAGATCGATTAAGTGTTGACAAAGAATTGTAAATTAAATTAAATGACAATAAAAGTAAAATAATTGTTTTTGTATTTTTCTGAAAAAGACTTAAAATAGAGGAAGAGATGTTTTTGTATAAAAAGTGATGAAGAAGACTGTAGCCAGGGTACATTCACCGATTGCTCCCAATTTTACTTCGGATTGATTCATAAAACCTATTGACATTAACAACTCAGACAAATTATCATCTTTTAGAATAATTAGTTAGATCCCAATCCCTTGGCGATCTAACCCTTTACTTCAATTGGAACCCTAATCCCTTAGTAGTTCCGCCTGAAAATAAGCATTACGTAGATAAATCCCACGACTGCAATCCATACAAGTCTATCCCTAGAACATGCATGGAGAGTCATCTTTATCTCCTTTCAGGATCAAGTATTCCAACATCCCTATTGTGAATCCTGATCCCCAGAATATCATTTCCTATTAGGTTGATCAGATCTAACAGAAACAATATCAATACGCTCAAGATAAAAGATGAAATATATTAATTCAATACATAAAATGGATCAATCCTTGTAGCAATTGTTTACAAAAGGATCATGCCCCTGACTACAGAAATAGATCTAGCCAATCAACAACATGATCGCTGATCTGATTTCAACATAAACTAAAGAAAGAAAATAAAGAAGAATACAAGAACAGAGTGATGAACACGAAGAACGTCTCCTCTAGATCTTGTGATGTGATTTTCTGAGATCCTTTCCTTCAAAAGTTGAGCCTCCTTTTATAAGAGGGATTCTGACCTAATTTGCACATTTGAATCTTCACACTTTCGCGCCTCCCACGCTCAGAGCGCCACTCCCGCGCTCAGGGCGTGGGAGTTTCTGCCAATTTTTCACCTCCCGCGCTGATGGCGCGGATCTCGCGCTCTCAGCGCGGGAGCTTCTGCCAAATTTTGCTTTCCCGCGCTCGCAGCGCCAATCCCGCGCTGAGAGCGTGGGAACCTAGGTCTTTTTGACATGTTTTTGCCTCCTTTTGTTCATCTTCTTTGATATTCAGACTTTGGATATTTTTACTCTTTTTCCCTGCTTTTCTTGCACTGATCGAGTCATTTTCTTCTTCTTTTGCCTTGTAATTTCCTATATGCTGACCGCATATCACTAGTCAAGCTTATAACAGGAATATCCTTTAAGATTCTCAAGTATCTACTTCGGTTCCTTTGAATTTTCTAAAAAACTATCTTGCCCCGGAGATGCTGGTGTATATACAGGGTGTATTGGATATTTTGTTATATATTTTTTCAAAAATATATAGTTATAATATTATTATTTTTTAATTATGTATTTCTGAAAATAAATAATTAAAAATAAATTGCAGAAATAAACAGTACATGATTCTTTTATATATATATATATATATATATATATATATATATATGAAAAAAATATTTCTCAAGCAGCTTGAGATAAGTTTATCTCCAGGTAACTCCAAAACTACGTCATTTTGATTAATGAAGGGTGTTTATGTAATTTTAGGTGAATTAATGAAGTGTGTTTTTGTAATTTTATTTACTTTTATATCATATACATTTTACTGAAACACCCTTCGTTAATTCACCTAAAATTACATAAACACCCTTTATTAATCAAAACGACGTAGTTTTGGGGTTAGTTGGAGATAAACTTATCTCAAGCTGCTTGAGAAATGTTTACCCCTATATATATATATATATATATATATATATATAACAAAATTATCTAAAATCATAAAAGAATAAACAAAATTTAAAAAGTTTAGATGAGCGCACACACATATGCTTGTACTATTTTATTATTATATTGGAAGGAAAGCATGCAAGGAAATGCAGTGAAGATATGATTGTAATTATTTGGCAAAGCAAAGGACAAAGGTTATAAAGCCTAGTATGATGTGGAAGACTAGGAGCTAGGAGGGAAGGCCAATGTGTACAACAAGAATGACTCAGCAAGCAAAGAAAATGTGTTATTTTGTTCTGTGATTGTTAGTTGGTTGGTTTTACTTCTTTCCATTAAAATTGTGTGTTTTGTTGCAGCTTCATCTTTTAAATTAAGAACCACCTAGATTATTCGGTACAACTCTGGGTATCATATTATTATTATCTAACATGATAATAATGTTATGAATGTGTGTTGTTAACTTTGTGAGTTATAATTATTTTATATATACTATTAATAACGGTTAATATTAAAAATAATAAGCATTGTAACGACCCAAAATTTAAATAATTAAAACAATGGAGTCGCCACCAATTTTATTTGAGTGAAAAAATTGGAAAACTTTTTATTGCAAACTGGTCTTAAAATTATAGATCAAATGTTCAGGAGTCTAATTATGCGCAGAGAAGGGTGAAAATTAAATCCCACTGCACCCCTGACACATCCATTTTAAAACGGCTACATTAAATTAATTGTGCGAATTGTTAATAGCTTTTAAAAATATTTGTTTTATCCATTAAAAAAATAATTATAATTATTTAAGAAATGAGAAGGCTAAATTATTAAAATTTTATTTTAGCTTGGCGAAAATGGTTCCGCTTCGATGTATCCTCCAGTGCAGTGAAGAATTCAAAGCTACGTCGTTATGTAGAAAATGTTTGTGTGTTAATTGATTTTACTTTTGAAAGTAATTTTAAAGAAAGTTATTGGAAAGTTTAGGCTTTGATGATTTATATTTATTTCAATAATTTTTATTTTTATTATCTTACTATATAGAAAGTAGAACCAAATTTTGGAAAGTTAGCTGAGGTGTCGCATTCTCTTTAAATCTCAGCTTTTTGTTCACACTAGTGGATGTCTTGAAAACTTACTTCTTTGGGAAATATTTTTTTACGGTAAATAATTTTTTTTGAAACAAAAGTAAATAGTCTGTACAATTATTTTTTATAGGTGGCAGACAGATGTATTAATGGGCTTCTCGATTCTGGATTCAAAATTTAAACTTTCAACGTGAAATGGGTTGGAAAAGTTAAAATTTATCATAGAAAATTACTTTTTCTGCTTTAGAAAATAGAAAGTAGAACCAAATTTTGGAAAATTAGCTGAGGTGTCGCATTCTCCTTAAATCTCAGCTTTTTGAAAACTTACTTCTTTGGGAAATATTTTTTTACGGTAAATAATTTTTTTTGAAACAAAAGTAAATAGTCTGTACAATTATTTTTTATAGGTGGCAGACAGATGTATTAATGGGCTTCTCGATTCTGGATTCAAAATTTAAACTTTCAACGTGAAATGGGTTGGAAAAGTTAAAATTTATCATAGATAATTACTTTTTCTGCTTTAGAAAATTACTTAACCAGTAAGATTCATTGCATGTATAAAAACGATATTTGGTGTTGCTTTTGCCTTTTGGTCTGCATCGAGCATTTTGTATCTTCTTTGGTCCATTTCTCTACTCCTCCTCTGATTTTATCGTTCAACATAATGTCCTCAAAATACGACTTTGTAAAGGATCTTAATCCGACGAAAGAAGAGTGGAGGATTAAAGTGCGTGTAGTTAGGTGTTGGAAGGTTCCCAGTTTTAATCGAAAAGATTTTGATGACAATGTGGATATGGTTTTGGTCGACGAACGGGTAATGTATTTTTTCTTTTTTTTTAATGTTTTTATCTTTTCGGTAGCTCATTGTCATTTTTATTTTTATTTTTGCTTTGTTGTTTGTTTTCATTTTATAGGGTGGAAGGATCCATGCTACGGCCAAGGGTACTTTGCAGGTTCGGAAGAAAATTCGTGAGGGTGATGCTTATTTTATAAAATTTTTTGGAGTTGGGTTGAATACGGGTAATTTCAGGCCAACACGGCATGAATATCGTGTGTCTTTCAACTTGAGGACGGACGTGAAATCCATTGTTGATGCTACGATTCCTGAGCGTGGTTTTGATTTTGCTGAATTTGACGTTATTGAGAAAGAATCCTCTGACTCTCCTTATTTAATAGGTGATGGGATTGGTGTATTGTGTTATTCGCTTTCAATTAAGATTTTGTATATTGGACGTAAGGCTGAAACCCATGTTAATTGTTGTGTAGACGTCATTGGTTTGCTGTCTGGAATTGGGGAAGTATGTGAGCATGTCATCTCTGGTAGGAATACAAAAATGGTTGTCGTGGAGCTTGACAACCTGAGGTATTTATGTTATCTATATTTCTGATAGTATTGTAATGTAATTTCTCATGTGTTTTTGAATTTAAAGAGAATGGGATTTTACATCATTTCTTATGAGTCTTTTGTTTATATATCATGATAGGGGTCAGAAACTTGAATGCACTTTGTGGGAGTCATACGTAGACGAGGTCCAAACTTTCTTAGCAAAGAATCAGATTGCTCAAAATGTTATAATACTTCAGCTTGCAAGGATAAAGGGTTTTAGGGGTACTTTTTTTTGTGATTAAAATTCTCATTTTTTATTTTTGTTTTGCTGTTTTACTTTTTCTTTTATTTACGTAGCATTTTTTTCAGGAAAGATTGGAATAGCTAATACAAAGTATACGACGAAAATTCTTTTTGATTCCAATATACCTGAGATCGTAGAGTTCAAAAAAAGGTGGGCTGTCGTGCACAAATTATGTGTTGAACTTTGACATTACCAAGGCCTTAATATTTATTTTTTAATATTTTGATATCATTTCAATTTTAGGGATGTCATTTGAAATTCCCCATGATACAAATTGATAACAATTAATTTCATTATTAGTAATTGCTTAACGTTTCGTGTGAAGTTATTTTTAATGCTCCCCTGAATTTCGAATTAGTGTGATTTAATAAATGCCAATAAAAACGGTAGATTTTTTTTGTAACGAGGAGCTATTGGCATTTTCCTTATTCTGTGGCATATTATCATGTGTTGAACTTTGACAGTGTACCAAGGCCTTAATATTTATTTTTTAATATTTTGATATCAACTTCGCTTCTTCATTTTTACCAAAGTTTGCAAAAAAAATTCCTTTTAATATTTTGTTATCAGCTTTACTTTTTCTTTTTGCCAAATGTGTGAATTTCTTTAGTACAACGTGTTTCAGTTTAGGGATGTCATTTAAAATTCCCCGTTATACCAATTTATAACAATTAATTTCATTATTAGTAATTGCTTGACGTTTCGTTTGAAGTTATTTTTAATGCTCCCCTGAATTTCGAATTAGTGTGATGGACTTTTAAATTTGTAAACAAATTAATAAATGCCAATAAAAACGGTAGATTGGTCGATTTTTTGTAACGAGGAGCTATTGACATTTTCCTTATTCTGTGGCCTATTATCATGTGTTGAACTTTGACAGTGTACCAAGGCCTTAATATTTATTTTTTAATATTTTGATATCATTTCAATTTTAGGGATGTCATTTGAAATTCCCCATGATACAAATTGATAACAATGAATTTCATTATTAGTAATTGCTTGACGTTTCGTGTGAAGTTATTTTTAATGCTCTCCTGAATTTTGAATTAGTGTGTTGGACCTTTAAATTTTTAAACAAATTAATAAATGCCAATAAAAACGGTAGATTTTTTTTGTAACGAGGAGCTATTGGCATTTTCCTTATTCTGTGGCATATTATCATGTGTTGAACTTTGACAGTGTACCAAGGCCTTAATATTTATTTTTTAATATTTTGATATCATTTCAATTTTAGGGATGTCATTTGAAATTCCCCATGATACAAATTGATAACAATGAATTTCATTATTAGTAATTGCTTGACGTTTCGTGTGAAGTTATTTTTAATGCTCCCCTGAATTTTGAATTAGTGTGTTGGACCTTTAAATTTTTAAACAAATTAATAAATGCCAATAAAAACGGTAGATTTTTTTTTTGTAACGAGGAGCTATTGGCATTTTCCTTATTCTGTGGCATATTATCATGTGTTGAACTTTGACAGTGTACCAAGGCCTTAATATTTATTTTTTAATATTTTGATATCATTTCAATTTTAGGGATGTCATTTGAAATTCCCCATGATACAAATTGATAACAATTAATTTCATTATTAGTAATTGCTTGACGTTTCGTGTGAAGTTATTTTTAATGCTCCCCTGAATTTTGAATTAGTGTGTTGGACCTTTAATTTTTTAAACAAATTAATAAAGGCCAATAAAAACGGTAGATTTTTTTTTGTAACGAGGAGCTATTGGCATTTTCCTTATTCTGTGGCATATTATCATGTGTTGAACTTTGACAGTGTACCAAGGCCTTAATATTTATTTTTTAATATTTTGATATCAACTTCGCTTCTTCATTTTTACCAAAGTTTGCAAAAAAAATTCCTTTTAATATTTTGTTATCAGCTTTACTTTTTCTTTTTGCCAAATGTGTGAATTTCTTTAGTACAACGTGTTTCAGTTTAGGGATGTCATTTAAAATTCCCCGTTATACCAATTTATAACAATTAATTTCATTATTAGTAATTGCTTGACGTTTCGTTTGAAGTTATTTTTAATGCTCCCCTGAATTTCGAATTAGTGTGATGGACTTTTAAATTTGTAAACAAATTAATAAATGCCAATAAAAACGGTAGATTGGTCGATTTTTTGTAACGAGGAGCTATTGACATTTTCCTTATTCTGTGGCCTATTATCATGTGTTGAACTTTGACAGTGTACCAAGGCCTTAATATTTATTTTTTAATATTTTGATATCATTTCAATTTTAGGGATGTCATTTGAAATTCCCCATGATACAAATTGATAACAATGAATTTCATTATTAGTAATTGCTTGACGTTTCGTGTGAAGTTATTTTTAATGCTCTCCTGAATTTTGAATTAGTGTGTTGGACCTTTAAATTTTTAAACAAATTAATAAATGCCAATAAAAACGGTAGATTTTTTTTGTAACGAGGAGCTATTGGCATTTTCCTTATTCTGTGGCATATTATCATGTGTTGAACTTTGACAGTGTACCAAGGCCTTAATATTTATTTTTTAATATTTTGATATCATTTCAATTTTAGGGATGTCATTTGAAATTCCCCATGATACAAATTGATAACAATGAATTTCATTATTAGTAATTGCTTGACGTTTCGTGTGAAGTTATTTTTAATGCTCCCCTGAATTTTGAATTAGTGTGTTGGACCTTTAAATTTTTAAACAAATTAATAAATGCCAATAAAAACGGTAGATTTTTTTTTTTGTAACGAGGAGCTATTGGCATTTTCCTTATTCTGTGGCATATTATCATGTGTTGAACTTTGACAGTGTACCAAGGCCTTAATATTTATTTTTTAATATTTTGCAATTTTAGGGATGTCATTTGAAATTCCCCATGATACAAATTGATAACAATTAATTTCATTATTAGTAATTGCTTGACGTTTCGTGTGAAGTTATTTTTTTCCCCTGAATTTTGAATTAGTGTGTTGGACCTTTAATTTTTTAAACAAATTAATAAATGCCAATAAAAACGGTAGATTTTTTTTTGTAACGAGGAATTGGCATTTTCCTTATTCTGTGGCATATTAATGTTGAACTTTCCCCTGAATTTCGAATTAGTGTGATGGACTTTTAAATTTGTAAACAAATTAATAAATGCCAATAAACGTTGATATTTGTTTGGATTGATACTGTTAGAAATCATTTACTGTTGCGCTGGTATGACATCCAATATCCCATCTGATGCGTTTGTTTATTTCCTTTGCATCCCATAATGAATAGTAATCTATCAGCAATGAAAACTACTTCACGAAAGAGACAGCACAGTCATGAAAGGTTTGCATTGAAAGGTACGGCAGAAACAATATGCAAGTTTTCTTTGTTGAAGTATATTACCATCTGATTTTTTTTTCGTTATTGTGTAGAAAATGTTCCTACATTTTCTGCTTCTCCTTTTCCCAGGCAAGTT
This sequence comes from Gastrolobium villosum, assembly GCA_032173675.1. Lineage (NCBI taxonomy): Eukaryota > Viridiplantae > Streptophyta > Magnoliopsida > Fabales > Fabaceae > Gastrolobium > Gastrolobium villosum. Next base: position 13,462 of record JAVKPL010003535.1, read on the forward strand.
CTCTTTATCATTTTTTCTTGTGCAGCAAAATTATCAGTAAGAATAGCATGTGTGTTATTATTATTTAACGTTTTAATTTTATTTTGTATACTATTTAGCATTTCTCAAGTAACTAATGTGGGGAACGATTGCACATGCAGTAGACAGTGTATTCGTGATACTTCTGATGGTAATAACAAAAATGTTCTTTTTTATGTTTACATTATCTTTTAATTTCTTGGTTATTTAGCATCATAGTCGGTCTTTTTTTTTACCATGTTTGTTGCTTTTATTTTATGAACAGAGATTCCTTGGAGAAATACAAAAAAAACGAGTTGTTTCAATGAGTTGTTAAGTAGTTCCTCCCCTACAGAGTGTATTCCAAATTTTCCGTCAATGGGTATGACTAAATTATTATTCTGCATTATATTCCTATCTTAATTTTATTATTCATATTTCTCATAGACTTTGTATCTATGGTCTAATTGTTATTATTCATATTGTCAAGAAGATATTTCTGCTGCTTCTCCCTCCAATTTTGGAACGTAAGTTGTCTCCCTCAAATGTTAATTTTTTTTTTTTTGGTAATCAAAATTACCCTCAAATGCTAATTTACCAAAAACCAAAGTGAATAATCTTTACTCCTTATAGTTATTGGACATCATCATACCAATTTACTTTTTGTTGTTTTCAATGCGCAGTCTTTCTGAAATTACCAATATGCATAGTGGTGGTAGCAGTTGTAGACAGCCTCTTCGTGATATTTCTAATGGTCAGCAAACTTCTTCTTCAACATGCGGCTTAGTTCTGGAAGTGACACTCACAATTTAATGGAAATAAAGGAATTTTCTGATTGGCTTCTTAAAGTCGGGGATGGTGTTCTTGGAGATGATGTGGATGGAGAATCTATTATAACAATTCCAGATGAATTATTGATTAAAGAATCACCGAATCCACTTTCAGATTTAATGGATTTTGTGTATCCTGATATCTTGGATCATATTTTAGAACCCACATTCTTTAAAGAACGTGCCATTCTGACTCCAAAATTGGCAGATGTTTCTATTTTAAATGAGAACTTAATGTCTTTGATTCCAGGTGATGAAAGAATATATTTAAGTTCAGATAATATTTTGAAGCAAGACGGTAATTCTTCCCTTGAGGATGATGAATTCTCACCTGAGATCTTAAATACCTTCTCCTGTTCTGCGCTTCCAGATCATAAATTAATTTTGAAGGTCAAAGTTCCAGTCATGCTATTAAGAAATATTGACCAATCAAGAGGTTTATGCAATGGAACAAGATTGCTTATTACAAGATTAGGCAATCATGTGGTTGAGGCAACTGTTCTTACAGGAAGCAATATAGGAGAAAATGTGTTAATCCCTAGAATGACAATGAGCTCCTCAAGTCATTCTTTTCCTGTAAATTTCCAAAGAAGACAATTTCCCCTTGTGGTTTCGTTTGCCATGACAATCAATAAGAGTCAAGGACAATCGCTTTCTCATGTTGGAATTTATCTACCCAGGCCAGTCTTTAGTCATGGGCAATTATATGTGGCACTATCCCGAGTAAAGAGCAAAAAAGGATTGAAGATTTTGATACTTGATGATGATGGTTGTGTTACAAACAGTACCTTTAACATAGTCTACAAAGAAGTATTTCAGAGATTACTGTAATTTATATTGCTTCAGTCAATTGGATATAACGTTGCTCTTTGGTACAGGTAAAATCTGCATTCCTTAAGTTATATTTTTTTCAAATGTTGATTAGCGTTGGATTTTGATTATTTTTATACTGTATTTTTAAAATACGATTCTGAAATTCAAAAGCAAAAAACCACATTGAATAATACTTCTGACAATTACCTGTTCAATTCTTTTGTTCTTTATTCGCTAAATCATATGTTATGCTAACATATACTGTTTTTATTTCTTTTATAGTTAGCAGGCTGATGTCAGAGATATTTTGCTGGAACACCGAATTGTATCACTGTTATTTGTGAACTATTTTATGTGTGTCGTCTTATCACCGTTGATTTGCGTCAATAAACGATTATCATTTTAGCAAATTAAACTTATTAATTAATTATTAATTTACAATAAATGATGACCGTTGATTGACGGAAATCAACGGTGATAAGACATGGTTGTAAGAGATGGTAAACCAAAAAGGTTGTAACTATAACCTTTCTCTTTGTTGTCATGCAAAATAGTGTTATTCTATTTATCACTTTTGCAAATTTATCGCTTTTGCAATTGGACGTGAAGGTTACTCGATACAATTAAACGTTTCGTCCTACAAAATTTTATTTTACTTTTTTATCTTTCTGAATGCTACAGCCTTTTCAAGTTAAAAATTATAACAATACAATTATTTTTTATTATGATATTATTATTAAGAGTTTCATATCAAGATCAACGTGTGGATTTAACAGTAAGACGACACACCAACGACGGCGACAACGATTTTGTTCTTTTTTCCCCGGGCATCGCACGGGTAATTCACTAGTTACATGAGAAAACTAATACCCATAAAAATATCATGTATTAGATAGTATTATTGTTGGGAAAACATTTTCTCCTTTTAAAGGAGAAATTTTTTCTCCTACTAAAGACTCAATGTATAAGTGGGACCGACAAATTAGTGGAGAGAGAAAAAAGTTTAAGGTGAGACCCACTCATACAATGTGTAGGAGAAAATTTTCTGCTTTGAGAAAATGTTTTCCCATTATTATTTGAGATTAATGATGGAAAGAATTTTTTTCAAAATATTTTTAGTTTCTTATAACAAACGTTGAAAAAAAACTTACCCCATCCTACTTTCTCAGAACTTCTAGAATAATCTCCTTACCAAACAGCTTTAAAGCAATAGATGACATAGAATTGATGCAGCTGTGGTCCTTGCCATTAGGGGTGAAATTGGGCCGGGCCGGCCCACAGGGGCCTACAGCCCAGCCCATTAGTGGCTTAGCCTGGCTCGGTCTTTTTACTTGGCAGGTTGGGCTTGGGCTGGTGTAAAGGTTTGATTACATAATTGGGCCGGAGGCTTAATATATTAAGCCTGGCCCATGAGCCTCCAAGGCTGGCCCAATTGTTCTGGATAGTTCTGGTTTGGAATCTCAGTTACTAGAGTTAATAACATACCAAAAACTCTTTTTACTCTTTACTCATATCTTGTAAGACGACAACATTATTGCTAAGTCTTAATTCACCTGCAAGCTCCCGAGTCCCAAGTAAGACACACCACCGCCGTCCTCCACCGTTCACGCCACCACCGTTGTCCACCAACTCCAAGTTATCTCTCATCTCTGTGTTTTTACTTATCAGATAAATAGAGTCCGTCGTTCATATTGATCTTGATTAGAAAAGCTTAATATCAGATTATCTGATTTGTAATGTTTAACTGAAAGGCTGAGAAGGAAAGAGGTGTATTTCGAATCATCGAATCATCATGGTTCTGTTTGGACGTTAAAATTGTGATTTTTATTTTAACAATAGAATTTGAGTATTTTGTGGAGTTAATTCATGATCTGCTTGGAAGTTAAAAATTAACAGGCTAACGGGCCGGGCCGAGCCATTTATTTTTTTATAAATGGGCCAAAACAGGCTAACAGTTAGACTCATACTATGCTATCGGGCCGGGCCAAATTGAAATTTTTTGGCATAGGCTTGGGCTTTTCGGGGCAAAGCTCGGCCCAGCCCAGCCCACTTTCACCCATACTTGCCATATAAAACCTAAACAAAAAACACAAGGGAACCCACTCACTCTCAAAGAGCGTGGACTCACTTTCTATCACACACCATTGCATATAGCCAGGAAGAAAGTGTACTCCGCGCGCGTGGTAATTAATTGCTGAACGACAATGTTGTCGTATAGTATCTACGTTTCGAAAATATTCTCAGTACGTATACCGGATATGTCGGCTCATTATGGGTGTCTACAAATTTGAACAGTATCCCCATATTCTAAAACAAATGAATTGGTTTTTTCACACAAAAAAAAACAATTGAGTTGGTTTGCTTGAGTAAGGGGTTCAAACCCTGCCTCAAGCAAGTTCTTGGAAAAATTTTGGGGGCCAGAGGATGAGCCTCCTCCTCGGTTAGGGGATTAGTCTCATCCTTCCTCTGGTAGCGAAACTTAATGCACCTGCTGTTCCAATGAGGGGCTAGTCTACAGGGCCGTACTCCAAGGGCAAGGTGACCGGAGGAGGTTGAGGATACCTACAGGTTATACAAAAAAAACAAATGAATTATGTTATAAAAAAAAAACAAATTAATTAGTAATGAACCGTAATTTAAAATAAATGAATTATTGACGTACGGAACTTTATTGCAGATGTAATATTGTAGATTTTTTTATATTAAGATTACTCGGTAACTATTTTGTCAAATATGGAAAAGAAAGTAATATATTTGCATTATCCATATTTTTATGATTACTTTCTCTCATATCTTTATTTTTTTTAAATAGAAAATACCTATTTTTGTTGTGGGGGCAAAAAAAAAAGAAAAGGAAAGGAGTTTCTCTTGCTTTTGGCATAGTGGGGCTGGCGAGAGGCCCAAACTACGGATTATTAGCTCAATGGTAGAGCACATCCCTAATAATTGCGTCGTTGTGTCTGGACTGTGAGGTTTTCAGTCACGTGGATAGTTCAATGTACTCGTCAGTGCCTGACCCTGAGATGTAGATCATTCAAGGCTCATTAGCATGACGTACTTCTCCTGTTCGAATTGGGGTATTTGAGAAAAAAGTAACTAGAAAAAAAATGGATTGTTAGAACAGTCCTCTTTTTTCAATAGGGATCATCTAAAAAGAAAGGTGTTTTAACTTTATTTATGCTGAAAGGTTGACATAGACATTTCCATAGTCTAAGGGCTCATTTAGATGAACTTATGAAAAAAGCATTTTTTATGCTTTGTTTATTTTAGAAATATTTTTTATAAAAGTTAAAGCTATTTAAATTTTATAAAAAATATTTTGATATTGAAAAAGTATTTAACTTTTAATTTTTACTTTTTTCAGAAATTAAAATTTTTAGTTTTCCAAAAAAAGTAGATTTTTAATTTTTTGTGGCTTTTTTTTTTAAGATATCTAAATAGACTTTGTAGTAATTTTTTTAGGGAAGGATAATGTAACAACCAAGTTGTGTTACTACCATGTTACTATCAATCAATCTCACCGTTAGATCGATTATGTTGATCAAACGGTTATATTTATTTCCATCTTTGTATGGTTATGATTTCCCATATTTAAAGTATTAAATATGCGGAATCATAACCATACAAAGGTGGAAATAAATATAAAGTTTTAAATTTGGGAAATCATGACTATTTGGAAATAAATATAACCATTGGATCAATATAATCGATCTAACGATGAGATTAATTGATAGTAACGCAACTTGATTGTTACAATATCCTTCATATTTTTTTTAATAAAATAAAGAGAAAAATATTTATTCTTTAAAATGAAACGACTTATATCATTTCACTATAAAAAGAAGTGAGCGAGACATAGCGTGGAAAAGAGGTACCCAGATTCCAGAAAATAACCAAAACGCGCAAAAGATTGGAATAGTACGAAAAAGTTCTCAACTTGGAGAGAAAACTCAAAGCGAAATGTAACGGACCCTCATGTTGAACTGGGCCCAGTGGTGCGAACCCGCAAGAAGCCCAATTATTTGAATGATTATGAGACCAACTGATATAGTTTTGGCCCAATGAACCTCTTTAAATGTCTTTTAATTAGTACTATTAATAGCCATACGGGCTTATGTAGTCTTGGGCCAATGAACCTCTTTAAATGTCTTTTAATTAGTACTATTAATAGCCATACGGGCTTATGAGTGGATAGGAAAGCCCAATATGAATAGGGCATTATATATAGTGACCTAAGACCAATGAATATGATTATGAAAATTCTGAATAATTCTTCTCTCTACAATCTCTTCTTTCTCTCTACCTCCCTTTCTAATTCCCTGAATTCCAATAGATCTTCGAACAGTGCGCTACACGAAACAAGAAAGGTTGTGGTACTATTCTTCCGAGGTTGTCATGCCAATGTCAAAAGTGAAAGAGGAACCCGAAGCCACACCCACTTTACCTTCTTCTTATGTGTTATTTTTGCGAATCGTGAGCAAAAGGAGAACTTGGGTATGCATATTTGTTATTTTTTATGGCTTGCTTTTGACATGTTCATGGAATTTCCTCAATTACATGATTTCATGGTACAAGTTGCAAGCTGAATCATCCACTTCATGGTGGCCTGCTCTCTACGCCTCGGTGCTTCTTGGAACATATTTTGGGCTTTTTTCGATGGTTGCAGCATCTGCAGT
>JAVKPL010003536.1:0-19700 GCA_032173675.1 Gastrolobium villosum
GGTGTTATGTGCCCCTTTAAGAATCATACATATGCTACGACATACCAAGTCTGCTTAGTTTCTGGAGCTTGGAACCCCTCAGGTTGTTCCATATATATCTCTTCTTCTAAATCACCGTGAAGGAATGCCGTCTTCACGTCCATTTGTTCTACCTCGAGATCCATCGAAGCTGCCATAGCTAACACAGTTCGGACCGAGGTCATTTTCACCACAGGAGAAAAAATCTCCTCAAAGTCTACTCCTTTCTTCTGATGGCAGCCTTTGACCACAATCTGTGCTTTGTATCTCGGCTTCTGCCCGTTTTCTTCATTCTTAATCTTGTACTCCCATTTATTTTTCAGAGCTCATCTTCCTTCTGGCAACTCAGTCAGCTCATAAGTCTGATTCTCGTGCAGAGACTTCATCTCGTCTTGCATTGCCTTTTCCCATTCTTCTTTCTCTGAGCTCGTCACAGCTTCATCATAACTCTGAGGCTCACCGTCTTCAGCTACAACGGTGTATTCATCAAATGGGTATCTTGTAGAGGGTCTTCTTTCTCGAGTTGGATATCTTGGCTGTTCTTCAGCTTGAGAACCCGGTTCATCATTCTCATCCCGGATCTCATCTTCAACTCGGACCTCATCATCAGCATGTTGTTGATCAGCAATTTCTTCATTTTCTTGATTTTCTTCCCCTGCTTCAACTCGGTCAGGAGGGATGGGTTCTTTGCGTCTGACAGAAACTCGGACTTTGGGCTTTGAGATGTCATGAATGGTCTCATCTTCATGAAAGATCACATCTCGGCTTCTCACGATTTTCTTATTGATTGGATCCCAAAGTCGGAACCCGAACTCACAGCTCGGCGAACCAAGATAGATGCATTCTTTTGTCTTTGCATCAAGTTTTTCCCTTTCATCTTTAGGGATATGCACAAAAGCTCGGCATCCAAACACCTTTAATTGATTATAGGCCGCTTTTCGGCCTGTCCAGACTTCTTCTGGAATTTCTCCTTCGAGTGGCTGTGATAGTGAGAGGTTGATCAAGTCAACCGCAATTTTGACAGCTTCTCCCCAGAATGATTTTGGCAATCCAGCATTGGTTAACATACTTCGGACCTTTTTTTCAATAGTCCTGTTCATCCTCTCAGCAAGTCCATTCAATTGTGGAGTCTTGGGGGGCGTCTTCTCAAGTCGAATCCCGGCCGCTCTGCAATAAGCATCAAAAGGGCCGCAATACTCACCACCATTATCAGATCGGACCACCTTCAATTTCTTGCCAGTCTCCCTTTCAACCATAGCATGGAATTCTTTGAAGGACTAGAGTACCTGGTCTTTAGTTTTCAACAAATAAACCCACACTTTGCGGGAATGGCCATCAATAAATGAAACAAAATACTGAGCTCCTCCAAGAGATCTTTCCGACATGGAGCAAACATCAGTATGGACGAGGTCAAGAATATACCTGCGTCTTTTGGGCTGATCTGGTTTCACGAAGGAAACCCGGTGCTGCTTTCCAGCTAGGCAATGCGTGCAACTCTCCAACGCTTGGCCTTTCAACCCGGTCAGTAATCCTTTCTTGTGAAGGATCTGGAGCCCTTTCACGCTCATGTGGCCGAGGCGCTTGTGCCATAGCTCCAAGCTCGACTCATCTCGAACAGAATTGGCTTCTCCGCCATTTATCTTTCCTTGCATCACGTACAAGGAGCCTTTCTTCTTACCTCGGGCAACGACCAAGTTTCCCTTGGCCAATTTCCATCTAATACTGCCGAAGTAGTTCATTAACCCGGCATCATCAAGTTTGCCTACCAAGATTAGGTTCAATCGCATGTCAGGAACATGTCTTACATCTTTCAATACAAGTCGGCACCCAACATCCGTGGTCAGGGTCACATCACCGACACCAACAATCTTGCTAGTCACCAGATATTCCATCTTCAGGACTCCAAAATCACCACCTCGATAAGAGAAGAAAAAACCTTTGTGTGGAGTAACGTGGAAGGAAGCACCGGAGTCAACAATCCAGGTGCAATCATCATAAGCAACATTCAAATAATTATCCTCGCCAAGGAGGAATATCTCGGCATCAGGAGTAGCAGCCACCGCAGTGGGGCTCTTGTCTTCCCTCTTCTTGGGAATAATCTGATCCGGCTTTATAAAACTGTTCTTCTCATCATTCTGCAGGGTCTAGCAGTCCGGCTTCTTATGACCTGTCTTTCCACAGTAAAAGCATTTCAACTCGTATTTCGGCTTTAACCGGCCTCTGGACTTTTCTCTTCTATCACGATCTCGACCCCGACTTTTGCTTCTACCCTGGGAGTCGGATTTTCCTTTGTTCTCAGCAACGTTGGCCTCAGACGTGCTCGATGTACCTCGTTCTTTTCTCCTGGATTCTTCGCCCAGGAGGCTGTTTGTCACGACATCCATTTTCAACTTTTCATCTGGAGTCGAATTATTCAAAGTCACCACCAGAGTATCCCATCTTTCTGGTAGCGAGCTAAACAGCAGCAATGCCTACAATTCTTCATCAATTTTCATATTAGCTTTTGACAGCTGATTCACAATACCTTTATAGGTGTTGAGGTGTTCTATCATGCTCATGTCGCCCTTGTATTCTAGCTTCACAAGTCGGCGAACCAGGTGTGCTTTGTTCTTGCGAGTCTTATTCTGAATCAAGGACTCCAACTTCGTCCACAACTCATACGCGTTTGTGAATTCGGACACGCGCTCAAAGAGGCTCTTGTCAATATATTTTCTTATCGTAGCTACCGCCTTACGACTCCGAATCTCCCACTCCTTGTCAGTTTTTCCTGCCGGTCTCTCATCAAGGATAATGGTCTCATGCAAATCTTTGCAGTAGAGATGATCTTCCATCATCGGTTTCTAATACGTGAAATTGTCTGCGGTCAGCTTGAACATATCTCCATCATGGGTTATGCCACTGGTCTCCATCTCGTCTCCCTCAGAACCCGTCAAACTCGGGCTCTGATACCACTCTTGAGAACTGGGTTCCCTCAAACTCGGCTTGGAAGCCTTTTGTGCGGAAATCAATCAACAAGATCCAGAGTTTGGATCTCGGCAGTATCTCGGCCTGAATATCACCAGGTCGGCAGCGCAGCGGAAAAATCAAAAAACAAATAGGAGAGAGAGAAGAAGAACACAATCAAATTTTAACGTGGAAAACCTTCTCCAATGAAGAAGTAAAAACCACGGGACCTAGTTAAGATAAAAATCCACTATGAAAATAATGGTTACAATAATCAAATACACCAATGTGGTGGTTAACACAATCTTTCCAACAATGGTGATAATCAAACTACCCTAGAGATGTTTCTCTCAAACTCTCCCTAGAGATCTCTCAAATGCAAACATAAAGCTTTGCTCAAACAATTTTCTCTCAAATTTTCTCTCAAACAAAATCCTCTCTTATTGACCTAGCCTCCATGCCAACTAATGAGTATTTATAGGAGGTGGAAATTAGGGTTAGGGGTATTTTAGGAAAACTTCTCAAATGGGCTTAGCATTGAAGGAGGGCCCAACATGATAGTGGGTTCCTACCTAGCGAATTTATGAATTAGTATTTTTTTAATATTGAATACCATCACTAGGGATGAGATGAAAGCCACAACAATATGACTTAATTCGCACAAGGAAAAGAAAAATAATTAAAAATTTAAAAAATAAAATTATAAAAATCAATTTGGTTCAGTTCAAAAACGATGTGGATATATAGAATCGAACTAATTCTTTAAAAACCAATTTGGTTCGAACTGGTTTTTAAAAACCGATTATTTTAAATTGGTTTAAATGGTTCAGTTTTTTTGGTTATTTTGCGAGGAAGACTATGGTTATTTCAGAAGGAAGACTATGTTGTTTCAACCAATCTAGCTACTTGCTACTTTGCTAGTACCGAGTTTTAATTCACGAGCTCGACTCACCCCACATGATTCAAATACGTAAATCAATCCAAGTGAACCCCATATAAATCTTATTTGGCTAATTTAATCTGAAGAACTTGAACTTGAACTTGAACTTGGAATTCTTTCTATTTTGAAAGCATAGAACTATATATAACCCAACAAAAAAAAAAAAGGCAAACCAAATTTAAATACTAGCATACCATCAATTAGGAGGTAGATTCTAGACTTTATTATGTTCTAATTATCAGTGTCAGCTCACCACCTTACTTTAAGGCTAATATAAAATGAATTATTTAACACCCATTAATTGCCAAATTATACAAATACAGTATAAACATATGCAAGTTACTACTGCATAATTTATATTCCACAAAGAACCTGCACACTGACTTGGATTACCCACATAAATTGACAAAACTACAGATATTAATATTGTCCCAATTAGCTTCACCTTACTGAAGCAAGTTGATTTCACCATCTTGCCAAGAAAATGAAAGAATCTTGATCAAATTAGATGAGAAGTTGTGGAAGACTGGGATTTGAAGGAATACAAAAGTTATGAACTAACACACTGGCAACACGCAAGAAGACAAGACAAAATAAAAGTTTCCCAGCTGGTGTTCCCTCTCAAAAACTGAACTTTCATTATCCTAAAGGAAAGGGACAGTAGACCCACAAAATGAAACTTGTGACAATTAACCTTGGAGCTAGCACTTGATTTCAAAGACGTGATTAAATCTTAAGATCAAAATCTGCTTGTAGGTATGTTAAAATGACTCTACATGGGAAGAAAAAAAAAATTAAAAGTTTATTGTGGGTCATATTTTCAATTTCTTGAACTGTCTGCCCCTTCATTGAATCCTCATGTCATTTATTCACTTTGCTTCAGAAAAGGAAAAAAAAAAAAAAAAAAAAAAAAAAAACTCTGATGTATCAAAATGCTACTTGCAGGTTTGTGGTTTTGGGAAATTAAGCTAGCAGTTGGTATCAAAGAGAAAGAAGCAGGATTGCAACCAACAATAAAGACAACCAAAAAAGAAAAAGAAAAAAAAAATCATACTCAAGAAATAGAACATTACCATTCAGTGGCATGCCTTATGCTTGAACATGGACGAAAGGTCCTCTTCCCTGAAATGCTTGGCTTGACCGGAGAACCCTTCGATTGGTACTTAGCAGAGGATTAGAAAAAGGGTTCGGTGGGTTAGAGAAATAGAGAAGAAAAATAAGGTTAGGGTTTGAAAATTCCACGGTCAAACCCCAACAGCTTCGTCCAGGTCAAATCCGCCGCAAGAGGACAGCGCGCTGGTCTTTCACAAGGTCGATGATGACGCAACGGGTCAAATGAGAATGGGTGAACAAGGGTCTTTGGAAATGAGAATCTTTTGGTGAAATGGGTGAAACAACGGGAGAAGATGACGGCGGCAAGAACAGAGAAAACGACGGCAACGGGTCAAACGATCAAAGAAGACGACCGGGTCAAACGATCAAAGAAGATGACGGACAGTGAAATAGTAAAAGTGAGACTTCAGTCAGTGAAAAGGAAAGTGAAAGGAAAAAACTTTAACACGAAACCTGCGAGGGAAATGAACGGTTTTGTGAGGTAAATATAAATTCCCTCGCAATTTAATGATTTTGAAAAATTCTAAAATATGAAATTTAAATAAGTAAGCACCTGTTTGCGACGGAAATGTAAAATTCCTCGCAATTGTAAATGATTTTGTGTGGGAAATATAAAATCCTCATAATTATGAACAATTTTAATGATTTCGAAAATTTTCAAATTTTCAAATTTAAAACATTAGGCACATATTTGCAAGGAAAATGTGAAATTCCTTGCATTCGTGAATGATTTTGCAGGTATTTTAAATTTTTCTTGCAAATCTGTGGCTACTTATTTAAATTTCTAATTCTTAAAATTCCACAAAGTTAATAAATCAGAGTATCTATCGTATGCTCCGTAATAGGGATAGTGAGAACAATCCAACGGACGAGCAAAAACATATTTCCCCTTTGAACCTCACTACCCGAAACAGAGTATCTATCGTATGCTCCGTAATAGGGATAGTGAGAACAATCCAACGGACGAGCAAAAACATATTTCCCCTTTGAACCTCACTACCCGAAACAGAGTAGCAATGTTGACGTCCTCTATTTGCAATTGCATGAATCCCTCTTGCGAGCTCTAATAGAAAAACTGACTGTTAAATATGAAGTATAATGAGTGTAACCTTACTTATAGTTTTTTAGCACGATCCAACGGTGAACTTAGGGGGCGTTTAGTTGAGGAGAAATTTTTTGAATACTAGGGAAATGTAATTGACAGGGAAATAGTTAGAAAGTGAGTTTAATAGGAAAGTTAAAAAAAAAAGATGTTTTGTTGATCGAAATATTACCGGGGAAATTATTTAAATTTGCAAAGTATATGTTTCGTTGATTGTAAAATACTAAAGGGAAAAAAGCTTGAATTTACGTAAACACCTCGTTATAATTATTTTAAAAGAATATGAGCCTACAAGTGAGTCTCTCGTACCATATGTCACCCCCAACGTCAATATTTGGTTTGCTTATGGCTCTTTCTCTTTGTCTCTCGTTTCTCCGTTCTGCAACCATAACTCCGACACGGTGGGGAAGTGGTTTTGGCCCAGTTAGATAAAAGCCACTTGAAGCTGCATTTCCACTTGAAACTTTTGGCCACCGGGGGTTGGGGTCGCTTCTGATTTTGCTGCATACCCGTTTGAACTTTTTCTTATTTTATTTATTTATTTGACAATTGCCCTGACTTTGACTTGTGGGAGCTGCTGGAAAAAGAAACCCCATGTATATATTCAGATGGAAAAAGGGTAAAGCAAATTTTGTATTGTCAAAAAAAAATTATCATGAACATAAAAAGAAGCTTTTGGCCATCTCCTCTGCAACCTGTGAAATTTGGTAAAACAGATGTAGTAAATAGGAGGGCTATTTTTTCACATTTTACGTTAACATCTTTCCCATTTAGCCGGTTTTCATGAATACCACATTGCAAGTGGCAAAGATAAACAATGTTTTTATTCATTTTTTGCACATGAATAAGGAAGGTTGGGCAAACATCTTTCCTGGGTAAATCTTCATATCTCTTCTACCAAACGAAGAGAACATAGATTGCCAAAGTTAGAAAGATAGGGATCCCAAAAAAAATCTTGAACCAAACGACCCCTTAAAAAAACCTTCTCAATTGATCACTGCCTATATTAGAATCCTACACATAAACCACTCCAGTTTGGAATTTCTGGTAATGCTACAGACATCCAACCAAAAAAGCCACGTTGGATGTGAAGAATGGTGAGTCAGGAATATGTCAACAAAATCTCAGTTCGATCGGACGGTAGATGAAGGAGATATCGAAGAATGATCAAAGACTCCTCTTTTCTTTCTTAAATTAGCTTATTTTCTGAAATGGTTCTCTCAATTTTCTCTTGTCGTGACTGATTTCCATACTCTCTTGTTATCAAAATGCTACTCACACATATTCAGAGTTATATATATATATATATATATATATATATATATATATATATATATATATATATATATATATATGGCTTATCATTCTCAAGTTACATGTATAGTGATGATGATGAGGGTGGATGGAGCGTGTCTATTTCAAACATTTCCCTCTAATTCTCACTCACACTAAAGAGGTACACATATAAACAAGCTTTTGTGCAACATGTATTCCAAGTACCAGAAGTAATAACTTCAATATCAAAATAGTCAGATTAATTAAATACAAGATAGGATGGTTGAGCAAAGCGATAGTCCCCTTTGAACCTGAATTATCGAAAAAGAGCAGAAATGTTGACATCCTATGTTTGCAGTTGAACGAATCCCTCTTGTGAGTTCCAATTGACAAACTGAACGTTAAATATGAAGTATAATGAGTGTAACCCTTGTTTAAAGTTTTTCAGCACGATCCAACGGTGAACTTAAGAGAAAACCTTCTCTCAAGATCGCTGCCTACAACAGAATCCTACACACAAACCACTTTCAGTTTGTAATTTCTGGTGATGCTACATGTAACAGCCCGTGTTAACCCGGATTGTTAACACACTATCGTATTAAGCCACGCTTAATTAAAATGCGGAATAACTTTTTCTTTAATTCAATTATGACGTCATTAACTTAACCAACTTGATTACTTAATCATTTTCATAAAAATACTGCCTGTATGTAAATTGCAAGACAACTAACTGAATACCTCGTACATAAATATAATGTGTGTATCTAAAACCACAGGTCTACACAAGTAGCCTGGGTCAAAATCCTGATACTTTAATTACAACATTAAAATAAAAGGACAATAACACAATCATGTGGCATGGACAAACCCCATGCTCACCAAATAAGGCAACAATGCCCAATATCAGTCATAACATAAACTTAACGTAAATGAAGCAGAAAACATAACAGCAGTCAAATAAACAGCAATCCACAACCAGCACGTCAGCATATCAGAATATCAGCTCAGCTCTGGCCTCCTGCCACCTGAGCCCTCAACATTACCTGATCCTGAAATAAGCGTCCCCAAACGTGGGGTGAGATCTCTAACAAGAAATCTCAGTAAGACAAGGGGTCCTCAAGGAGTCTCCACCCCAAGCTCACTTACATGTGTAATATAAGTTCTAAAAACAGTATTACAGTATAAGTTCTAAAATCATGCGATGCAGCAATTAATCATGTCATGTGTGCTTTCAAATCTACTGGCCAGAGAAATGTAGGAATACGTCTATGCCTACATGAGTACATGGATACTACCTGCACCTCACCCACATGCTTCTCCATCTTGTATGTACTACATACTCAGGATTGCCGTCTAGGTGGACACCACATGCATATCATAATGCTCATTACATATAAACAGCTCAACAGCATTTCCAAAATAATCAAAGCATGTAACACAGCATGCATAAACCCATCCCCATGGGACATGGTGGAACATCAAAATGGCTAAACCGAGGACACGAAAGCTTACCTTGCAAGCTAGCTATCCAAGCCAAGAGTCCAACCACTCACAAGTCCACAAACAGCAGTATCACAATCTGATATGGACCAATAATACATCAATATTAATGCACAACAAGCATTCAACTTAAAGACTATGCCTTTCCTTTACGTTTTACGTCTTAAGGCTTCCCACAAAGCCATAAGCCCTTAATCATGTGATTCTGACTTAGTTCCTTAATTACAGAAGTTCAACTTCCTTAAACTAGGGTCCACACACACCCAATAGCTTACTGTTCATACAGTACAGCTACTGTCTGCGCAGAACCCAGGATATCCGGATATCAGAAGGGGAATATCCGGATATGCCATATCCGGATATCATACTGGACATATCCGGATATGTCATATCCGGATACCCAGATCCCATATCCGGATATCAATATCCGGATACCATATCCGGATACTGATATCCAGATATCTGTTCGACAGATATCCGGATATCTCACGACAGAATGCAGTTTCTGCATTTCGTGAATATCCATTCTAAAGATCCAACTTTTAACACATGTACACGTTAAAGCATGCATCTTTAAGCATATACCAGTTCATTTAGGGGTTGGTTACTTCATTTTAATCTTTTACATGCCAAGACACCAACTTTAAGCATTAAAACTTAAGATCAAAGGTGTAGGAACTTACCCCAAGCTTTGAGCAGCCAACAATGGTGCTCTTGGAGCTCACAAGTCAGCTCCAATGTACAGACCTCAAGGTGCACGAAAATGTCACCCAAGCAAGGACCTTTCCTCACAAAGAAAGCTTCTTGAGGCTTCACCACTCAAGAACAAGACTCCCAACCAAGCCAAGGAAGGAACTCAGCCTCACACTCTCCCTCAAACAGCAACACCCTCAGAAACAAGACCACAACCTCCTTACAATGCACTCACTCAAGTGTTTCCATGGTGAAAGAGGGAGGATTTAAGCTAAAGGTGGCAACTTTCAAGCCAAATGGCCAAGGATGAAGGAAGGAAGAAGGGAAGGCAGCAGCAGCCACCCAAGTCACGTGGGAATAAAAGAATGTCTAGGGTTGTGTGCCAAAAATGTCTATTTATAGGCACAAGCCACACACGCGCAGTATTAGCCTTAATAGCAAAGTAAAAGATCTTGATCTCAAAATTCGGATTCTAGACCTAGACATTTTTCTAAGACTTGTCATATTTTTATTTTATTTTTCGGAGCACCTTTCCGGTACGCGCTTTTCCATAGCCATTATCAGTTCTGGCATCAGATTACGTCATTTTGACTTGAAACTCGTTTTACATGTCCTACATAATATTCTAGTAATTATCATGCATTCGTTATAATTTTCCGGGATACTTTTCCGGTACGCATTTATACCGAGTAGCAGAACCGGTATCTGCGCTTTTCTTCCGAAAAGCGACTTTCAGCATTCTTACTCACTAATTGTAAATATTTAAGCCCAATAATAATTATTAGGGTCAATTATGGAATTATTTCCTAATTATCATAATTAATTCGCTAATTACCTTAATTAGCGGTGTGGGTTCTTACATTCACCCCACCTTTTTAAGGATTTTGTCCTCAAAATCAGAAACATACCTGTCTCGAAAGTCGGGATACTGTCGGAGAAGCTCGTCCTCTCGCTCCTAGGTACACTCCTCAGGAGTTCTTCCTGACCATTGTACTTTAACCATCGGAATGATCTTGCTCCTCAACTGCTTCTCGCCACGATCGAGGATCTTGAGTGGTCCGACGGGAGTCTTTAGGTTCTCCCGAACCTCCACATCATCCGGCTGCACCACGTGCGACGGATCGGCTATGTACTTCCGAAGCTGAGACACGTGAAACACGTCGTGGATGTTGGCGAGGTTCGGAGGTAAGGCGAGTCGATAGGCAACTGGTCCTACTCTACCAAGGATCTGGTAGGGCCCAATGAATCGCGGGCTCAACTTCCTCACGCCGAGTGCCCGTCCTACACCGGTGACAGGTGAAAGTTTCACAAACACGTGCTCACCCTCACTGAACTCCAGTGGTCGATGCTTGACATCGTAGTAGCTCTTCTGGCGATTCTGCGTCTGCTTCAACTTTTCCCTGATCATTTGGATCTGTAGGGTAGTATCTTGGACAAAGTCCAAGCCGAAAAGCTCTTTATCTCCAACCTCAGACCAGCAAGTAGGAGTCCGACACCTCCTACCATACAGCGCCTCGTAGGGTGCCATGCCCAGACTAGCATGAAAACTGTTGTTGTATGAAAATTCAACCAACGGAAGGTACCTATCCCATGCAGAACCCTGCTCCAACGTGCAAGCTCTCAACATGTCCTCCAATGTCTGGATGGTCCGCTCAGTCTGTCCGTCAGTCTGAGGGTGATAGGCGGTACTCAATCGCAACTGCGTACCAAAAGCCTCCTGCAGCGCCTCCCAGAATCGAGATGTGAACTTCGGGTCCCTATCACTGATGATACTCTCGGGCACCCCGTGAAGCCTCACAATCTCGCGGACATATAGCTTGGCCAACTGCTCTGTAGTGAAGCTCACCTTCACTGGAAGAAAATGGGCAGACTTGGTCAATCTGTCCACAATGACCCAGATAGAGTCACAACCAGCCTGAGTTTTAGGTAATCCCACCACGAAGTCCATGGAAATACTCTCCCACTTCCACTGTGGAATCTCCAGAGGTTGAAGTTTACCAGACGGTTTCTGGTGCTCGATCTTCACCTTCTGACAAATCAGACACTTGGACACGTAGACCGCTATGTCCTTCTTCATGCCCGGCCACCAAAAATTCCTTTTTAAGTCCTGGTACATTTTTGTGGCACCAGGGTGGATAGTGAACCGGCCTTTATGAGCCTCTGTCATAACCTCTTCGGTCAATGGCCCTCGAGGAATCACAATCCTCTTCTGGAACAGTAGCAATCCGTCATCGTTCCAAGACACACCGTCCTGGTTTTTCACATAATCCAGACACTCTCTCTGCACTTGCGCCTCTTTGATCTTTTCCATCAGCTCATTAATCACTTCTGCTGTCTCCATCTCAAGTAGTGCACCCCCAAACAAGGAGTTCACTCTCAAGTCTCTGAACTTCTCGATCACCTCGTAGTCGTTCATCATTAAGCTAGATAAGCTCACGGATTTCCGACTCAAAGCATCGGCTACTACATTGGCCTTGCCAGGGTGATACCTCAACTCAAAGTCGTAGTCCTTCAAGAACTCCATCCATCTACGTTGTCTCATGTTCAACTCCTTCTGGTCAAACAGATACTTCAGGCTCTTGTGATCACTGAATACAGCAAACTTCATGCCAAACAGGTAATGCCTCCAAATCTTGAAAGCAAAAACAATGGCTGCCAACTCCAAATCGTGAGTTGGGTAGTTCTCTTCATGAGGTTTCAACTGTCTTGAAGCATAAGCAACCGCTTTCCCTTTCTGCATCAGCACACAACCAAGTCCTTTACCAGAGGCATCGCAGTATAACTCGAATTGCTCCGCAGGATCAGGAAGGACTAACACAGGAGCAGTAGTCAGTCTCTTCTTCAACTCCTGGAAACACTCCTCACACTCATGTGTCCACACGAATGGAGTCTCCTTTCGGGTAAGGCGAGTCATCGGTAGCACCATCTTGGAGAATCCTTCTATGAACCTCCTGTAGTAGCCTGCCAAACCCAAGAAGCTTCTCACTTCTGTAACCGTCTTGGGCCTCTCCCAGTCCATCACGGCCGCAATCTTGTTAGGATCAACTGCAACTCCATTAGCAGAAATTACATGACCCAGAAATTTCACCGCCTTGAGCCAAAACTCACATTTCGACGGCTTAGCGTATAGCTTTTTCTCTTTTAGCACTTGCAAGACAATCTTCAAGTGCTCAGTATGCTCCTCCTCCGTCTTGGAGTAAATCAAGATGTCGTCAATGAAGACGATCACAAACTGATCCAGGTACGGCTGGAAGATCCTGTTCATGTAGTCCATGAATACTGCGGGTGCATTGGTGAGTCCAAACGGGATCACCAAGTACTCGTAGTGCCCGTACCTCGAGCGAAACGCTATCTTTGGGACATCCTCCGGCTTTACCCGTATCTGATGGTAACCGGACCGGAGATCAATCTTGGAATACACACAAGCACCCCTGAGCTGATCCAGCAAATCATCAATGCGTGGAAGAGGATACTTGTTCTTGATTGTCACCTTGTTCAACTGTCTGTAGTCGGTGCACAACCGCATGGTCCCATCTTTCTTTTTCACAAATATGACCGGTGCTCCCCAGGGAGACACACTCGGCCGAATAAAATCTTTTGCTGAAAGCTCCTCGATATGCTTCTTCAGCTCCGCCAACTCTGGTGGCGACATCCGGTATGGAGCCAACGATATAGGCCCCACACCAGGCAATAAGTCAATGGAGAACTCTATCTCCCTCTGCGGTGGAAACTCAGGAATCTCCTCAGGAAACACCTCGAGGAATTCCCTCACCACAGGAATGCCAGTGAGATCCTCCTGTGTCCCACTCACCAAACCTCCCAACATGACATAGCCAAATGCCCCTGCTCTCAAGGCCCTCCTCGCCTGCAGGACTGAAATGAACGGTGAGGAACTGGCTGTGGACCCACCCGGAGACATCACCACTTTCTTGGCACAACAATCAATCATAGCGCAGTTTCTGGACAACCAATCCATGCCCAAAATAATCTGAAGGTTGGCCATCGGTAATCCTATCAGATCTACCGAGAAGTCACGGCCATCCCACTGAAACGCTACATTGCGATGAACAGTGGAGGTCAAACATTTTTCTCCGGTGGCGGTGGTCACCCGCATCGGTGGAGAAAGCACATCACTGGGCAACTGAAGCCCCACAGCAATGGGGGTAGCAACAAAAGAGTGCGTTGCCCCGGAATCAAACAAAACATCAATAGTTGATCCACCAATGGTAACAGTACCTCTAACCAGGTTCGGAGCTCTGTCCGACTGCTGACGATCAAGCGTGTAGACTCGTCCGGTAGTAGGTGGCACGGCTGGTGCCCCAGTAGGAACCATCTGCAACGGCACAGCCTGCACTGCAGCAACTCTCGCCGTCGGGCAATCTCTGGAGTAGTGGCCCTCCTTGCCACACTGGAAGGCAAATCAGCTGACCGGTAGAGCACGGCCCAAAATGTGACTTCCCGCATCCAGAACATCTGGGAGCAGGAGGTCTAGCGGTGGTCCCCTGAGCAGCAGTCTTCCTGAACTGATTTGGCGCTTGCCTAGCCGCCAACGGTGGTTTGCCCTTGCCCTTGTTGGCAAAGTTCTTGTTCTTCCAGGGAGTAGAACCACCAGCGCTCTGTGGCACCTCAACCTTGGCCCTCTTGGCCTGACTCGCCCGACAGTAATCCTCGATGTCGCGGCACTGCTGCACCAACGCTCCGAAGTCTCTCGAAGCAGAACCAGTGAGATGTCCAGCAATATCCTCATTAAGTCCCCTCCGGAACTTGGCCGCCAGAAAAACGGGAGTCGGCCTCGCTATGCGGAAATGAGAGAACTTGACCAGTTCATTAAACTTGGCCAGGTACTCGTCGACAGACAACGAGCCCTACACCAATCGGTCAAACTCTCCCTGCTTCCTCTCCTGAGAGTCGTAAGGAAAATACTGGCCCAAGAAGCTCTCCTCAAAGAATGGCCACGTCATCACATGGCCCTGCATCTCGTAGACCTGAGATAGGTTGGTCCACCACTCATGGGCCTCGCCCTCCAGCATGTACGTGGCGAACAACAGCTTCTGCGGATCCGTGCACTGCATGATCCGGAAAATCTTGTCCAGCGCCT
Organism: Gastrolobium villosum; assembly: GCA_032173675.1. Taxonomy (NCBI): domain Eukaryota; kingdom Viridiplantae; phylum Streptophyta; class Magnoliopsida; order Fabales; family Fabaceae; genus Gastrolobium; species Gastrolobium villosum. The sequence goes on from JAVKPL010003536.1 coordinate 14,683, forward strand.
GTAGCCATCTGGCAGCAGCAATGGGATCATACGATCCGTCGAAGGTAGGTGGCTTATGCTTGCGAAAAGCATTCAGCCGGCGATCGATCTCGTCACGATCCTCAGCAAGTACGGGGATAGTCTGCATAGCCCCCGTCAAATGACTACCCTCACCCATCTGGCTCTGGGTGTCCTCCTGTTGACTAGGCGGAGGTGGAGGCGGTGGCGGCGGTGGAGGTGGTGGAGGACCCTGGCCCGCAGCAGGACCAGCCCTCAACTCCTCCAACATGACCCTCATCATCGTCATGTTGGCCATCCGGTTCTCCTCCAGAACCTCTGCCGTGGTTTGCCGGTTCGCATCTCGAATTGCGTCCAGCATCGCCCGGTTCGCCAGCCTCGTGGCTTCCTGGTCGGCTAGTCGGGCTGCCTGCATCTCAGCCAATGCAGCCAGGACAGGATCCGTCTGATCCTCACTAGTACTCGTGTTCCTCCTCGGTGGCACCATGACTCTGCACAAGTTACACAAAGAATGAGTTGATCAGGCCCACACCATGTGGTCACATATGCATTATCATAACACACACCAGTCAGAGAGAACGCAAAGTAGACACGCAACGACTCATCCTAAGTTATTGCAATACATACAGGCTTTTCCCTAGAAAGTGCTCTGATACCATAAAATGTAACAGCCCGTGTTAACCCGGATTGTTAACACACTATCGTATTAAGCCACGCTTAATTAAAATGCGGAATAACTTTTTCTTTAATTCAATTATGACGTCATTAACTTAACCAACTTGATTACTTAATCATTTTCATAAAAATACTGCCTGTATGTAAATTGCAAGACAACTAACTGAATACCTCGTACATAAATATAATGTGTGTATCTAAAACCACAGGTCTACACAAGTAGCCTGGGTCAAAATCCTGATACTTTAATTACAACATTAAAATAAAAGGACAATAACACAATCATGTGGCATGGACAAACCCCATGCTCACCAAATAAGGCAACAATGCCCAATATCAGTCATAACATAAACTTAACGTAAATGAAGCAGAAAACATAACAGCAGTCAAATAAACAGCAATCCACAACCAGCACGTCAGCATATCAGAATATCAGCTCAGCTCTGGCCTCCTGCCACCTGAGCCCTCAACATTACCTGATCCTGAAATAAGCGTCCCCAAACGTGGGGTGAGATCTCTAACAAGAAATCTCAGTAAGACAAGGGGTCCTCAAGGAGTCTCCACCCCAAGCTCACTTACATGTGTAATATAAGTTCTAAAAACAGTATTACAGTATAAGTTCTAAAATCATGCGATGCAGCAATTAATCATGTCATGTGTGCTTTCAAATCTACTGGCCAGAGAAATGTAGGAATACGTCTATGCCTACATGAGTACATGGATACTACCTGCACCTCGCCCACATGCTTCTCCATCTTGTATGTACTACATACTCAGGATTGCCGTCTAGGTGGACACCACATGCATATCATAATGCTCATTACATATAAACAGCTCAACAGCATTTCCAAAATAATCAAAGCATGTAACACAGCATGCATAAACCCATCCCCATGGGACATGGTGGAACATCAAAATGGCTAAACCGAGGACACGAAAGCTTACCTTGCAAGCTAGCTATCCAAGCCAAGAGTCCAACCACTCACAAGTCCACAAACAGCAGTATCACAATCTGATATGGACCAATAATACATCAATATTAATGCACAACAAGCATTCAACTTAAAGACTATGCCTTTCCTTTACGTTTTACGTCTTAAGGCTTCCCACAAAGCCATAAGCCCTTAATCATGTGATTCTGACTTAGTTCCTTAATTACAGAAGTTCAACTTCCTTAAACTAGGGTCCACACACACCCAATAGCTTACTGTTCATACAGTACAGCTACTGTCTGCGCAGAACCCAGGATATCCGGATATCAGAAGGGGAATATCCGGATATGCCATATCCGGATATCATACTGGACATATCCGGGATCCGGATACCCAGATCCCATATCCGGATATCAATATCCGGATACCATATTCGGATACTGATATCCGGATATCTGTTCGACAGATATCCGGATATCTCACGACAGAATGCAGTTTCTGCATTTCGTGAATATCCATTCTAAAGATCCAACTTTTAACACATGTACACGTTAAAGCATGCATCTTTAAGCATATACCAGTTCATTTAGGGGTTGGTTACTTCATTTTAATCTTTTACATGCCAAGACACCAACTTTAAGCATTAAAACTTAAGATCAAAGGTGTAGGAACTTACCCCAAGCTTTGAGCAGCCAACAATGGTGCTCTTGGAGCTCACAAGTCAGCTCCAATGTACAGACCTCAAGGTGCACGAAAATGTCACCCAAGCAAGGACCTTTCCTCACAAAGAAAGCTTCTTGAGGCTTCACCACTCAAGAACAAGACTCCCAACCAAGCCAAGGAAGGAACTCAGCCTCACACTCTCCCTCAAACAGCAACACCCTCAGAAACAAGACCACAACCTCCTTACAATGCACTCACTCAAGTGTTTCCATGGTGAAAGAGGGAGGATTTAAGCTAAAGGTGGCAACTTTCAAGCCAAATGGCCAAGGATGAAGGAAGGAAGAAGGGAAGGCAGCAGCAGCCACCCAAGTCACGTAGGAATAAAAGAATGTCTAGGGTTGTGTGCCAAAAATGTCTATTTATAGGCACAAGCCACACACGCGCAGTATTAGCCTTAATAGCAAAGTAAAAGATCTTGATCTCAAAATTCGGATTCTAGACCTAGACATTTTTCTAAGACTTGTCATATTTTTATTTTATTTTTCGGAGCACCTTTCCGGTACGCGCTTTTCCATAGCCATTATCAGTTCTGGCATCAGATTACGTCATTTTGACTTGAAACTCGTTTTACATGTCCTACATAATATTCTAGTAATTATCATGCATTCGTTATAATTTTCCGGGATACTTTTCCGGTACGCATTTATACCGAGTAGCAGAACCGGTATCTGCGCTTTTCTTCCGAAAAGCGACTTTCAGCATTCTTACTCACTAATTGTAAATATTTAAGCCCAATAATAATTATTAGGGTCAATTATGGAATTATTTCCTAATTATCATAATTAATTCGCTAATTACCTTAATTAGCGGTGTGGGTTCTTACATTCACCCCACCTTTTTAAGGATTTTGTCCTCAAAATCAGAAACATACCTGTCTCGAAAGTCGGGATACTGTCGGAGAAGCTCGTCCTCTCGCTCCCAGGTACACTCCTCAGGAGTTCTTCCTGACCATTGTACTTTAACCATCGGAATGATCTTGCTCCTCAACTGCTTCTCGCCACGATCGAGGATCTTGAGTGGTCCGACGGGAGTCTTTAGGTTCTCCCGAACCTCCACATCATCCGGCTGCACCACGTGCGACGGATCGGCTATGTACTTCCGAAGCTGAGACACGTGAAACACGTCGTGGATGTTGGCGAGGTTCGGAGGTAAGGCGAGTCGATAGGCAACTGGTCCTACTCTACCAAGGATCTGGTAGGGCCCAATGAATCGCGGGCTCAACTTCCTCACGCCGAGTGCCCGTCCTACACCGGTGACAGGTGAAAGTTTCACAAACACGTGCTCACCCTCACTGAACTCCAGTGGTCGATGCTTGACATCGTAGTAGCTCTTCTGGCGATTCTGCGTCTGCTTCAACTTTTCCCTGATCATTTGGATCTGTAGGGTAGTATCTTGGACAAAGTCCAAGCCGAAAAGCTCTTTATCTCCAACCTCAGACCAGCAAGTAGGAGTCCGACACCTCCTACCATACAGCGCCTCGTAGGGTGCCATGCCCAGACTAGCATGAAAACTGTTGTTGTATGAAAATTCAACCAACGGAAGGTACCTATCCCATGCAGAACCCTGCTCCAACGTGCAAGCTCTCAACATGTCCTCCAATGTCTGGATGGTCCGCTCAGTCTGTCCGTCAGTCTGAGGGTGATAGGCGGTACTCAATCGCAACTGCGTACCAAAAGCCTCCTGCAGCGCCTCCCAGAACCGAGATGTGAACTTCGGGTCCCTATCACTGATGATACTCTCGGGCACCCCGTGAAGCCTCACAATCTCGCGGACATATAGCTTGGCCAACTGCTCTGTAGTGAAGCTCACCTTCACTGGAAGAAAATGGGCAGACTTGGTCAATCTGTCCACAATGACCCAGATAGAGTCACAACCAGCCTGAGTTTTAGGTAATCCCACCACGAAGTCCATGGAAATACTCTCCCACTTCCACTGTGGAATCTCCAGAGGTTGAAGTTTACCAGACGGTTTCTGGTGCTCGATCTTCACCTTCTGACAAATCAGACACTTGGACACGTAGACCGCTATGTCCTTCTTCATGCCCGGCCACCAAAAATTCCTTTTTAAGTCCTGGTACATTTTTGTGGCACCAGGGTGGATAGTGAACCGGCCCTTATGAGCCTCTGTCATAACCTCTTCGGTCAATGGCCCTCGAGGAATAACAATCCTCTTCTGGAACAGTAGCAATCCGTCATCGTTCCAAGACACACCGTCCTGGTTTTTCACATAATCCAGACTCTCTCTCTGCACTTGCGCCTCTTTGATCTTTTCCATCAGCTCATTAATCACTTCTGCTGTCTCCATCTCAAGTAGTGCACCCCCAAACAAGGAGTTCACTCTCAAGTCTCTGAACTTCTCGATCACCTCGTAGTCGTTCATCATTAAGCTAGATAAGCTCACGGATTTCCGACTCAAAGCATCGGCTACCACATTGGCCTTGCCAGGGTGATACCTCAACTCAAAGTCGTAGTCCTTCAAGAACTCCATCCATCTACGTTGTCTCATGTTCAACTCCTTCTGGTCAAACAGATACTTCAGGCTCTTGTGATCACTGAATACAGCAAACTTCATGCCAAACAGGTAATGCCTCCAAATCTTGAAAGCAAAAACAATGGCTGCCAACTCCAAATCGTGAGTTGGGTAGTTCTCTTCATGAGGTTTCAACTGTCTTGAAGCATAAGCAACCGCTTT
>JAVKPL010003537.1:0-20055 GCA_032173675.1 Gastrolobium villosum
TCCTCACAAATCGGTAGTTTGATCGTAGGTTTCTATTATTTGGCCGATGCCGGTTATATGAATCGGGGAAGGATTCTTAACACCTTATAGAGGCCAAAGATACCATCTGAGTGAGTGGAGACATGGGGCACAGCCAACGACACCGCAAGAATTTTTTAACATGAAACACTCCCAAGCTAGGAATGTGATTGAAAGATGCTTTGGGTTGTTGAAGGGTCGTTGGGCCATTGTGAGGTCAAAGTCTTTTTATCCGGTGAAAACGCAATGCCGGATAATCACTGCTTGCTGCCTGCTCCATAATCATATTAGAAATGAGATGCCTATTGACCCTTTAGAGGATAGTACTGTGGACTTGGCTGAAACTACAGACAACTTCGAAGGACAGGAAATGATAACTCATGTTGAGTCATCAAATGCTTGGACAAGGTGGAGGGATGACTTGGCCCAACAGATGTTTGATACATGGAGGAATGGTGTTTGATTTGGTTTAGGACTTTGTGTGATTTATAATGTTGTCGTGTGTTGGTTACGTGGATCCTAGTTTGATTTCATAACATTTGTGTGATTGTACTGAACTATTTGTTTTTCTAAGTCAGGCTATGTAATAGATAGTATACTGTTTGATGTGTGTTGGTTATATATTTTTTACTTTGCTACTATTGATGTATGTAATCTGTTTGTTCTGATTGTCTATTGATTATAGTATACAAACAACCTATTCTTTTGTTAACACCTTATGCAGATGGCTGAAAAGGATTCCCAATCAACCAAGCGGATTAATCACACTTGGACATCAGAAGAGGACAGGGTGCTTGTTGATTGTCTTGTTGACTCCGGATTAGCATGGAAGGGTGAGAATGGTTTCAGGCCCGGATTTCCTAATCATTTGGAAAAGCTTATGCATGCAAGAATTCCTGGATGTACCCTTAAGGGCACTCCACACATTACGTCTAGAATCAAGCTCTTAAAGAAGCACTACAATGCAATAGCCGAGATGATGGGGCCCAATGGTGGAAGTGGTTTCGGGTGGAATGATAGGGATAAAATGATTGACGTGGAGAAGCAAATTTACATGGACTGGATTAAGGTAAAACTCATTATTTTGAACACATCAATTATCATATTGTATTGCATTTTGTTTGTTGTAATTTACTGTTATAAGTTTAATGACACAATGCATTATATTATCCTTGCAGACTCACCCTAATGCCAAGGGTCTCTACAAAAAACCATTTCCATACTACGATGCTTTGGGACCGATTTTTGGAAAGGATATGGCAAATGGAGAGCATGCAGAAGGTCCAGAGGATGCAGTCCACAATATGGACAATGAAGCAATTGGTATGGCTGAAAGTGGGAATGCCGTGGAAGAAATATATGATCTATTTGAAGACAACACAATGTCACCGAATTGGGAACCTCCACTCCCTGACACTGCATGTGAAGAAGCCACACAAACTTCTCCTGTGTCAATTTCTGTTACAAAAAAGGGTAAGAAGAGAGGAAGGGCTGAGGATGCATTGGCCAGTGAGGTATCTATAGCAATTAAGGATCTTGGCAATGATTATAAAACCACAAATGACAAAATTGACAGATTGATTACATGCTTTGGACACCAAGGTCAGGGTTCAAGCAAAAAAACTTCTCTTGTCCAAGAATTGAAGCAATTTGAAATATTGACAGTTGAACAGAGGGTTAACCTTGCCATGATAATGCATAAGGATCCCACTATATTGGAAATTTTTATGGAAGGAGGTGATGAAGAAAAACAGTTTGTGGTGGCATCCTTATTGAGTAAAGGGTGAGACTGTGAGTACTTCACTTTTTTGAGAACCCCTGGTTATATGGGTTGTGTTCACTACTTTTGATGTCATATAGTATCTATGCCTGTGTCATGAGACATCTAGGCTACTGTTATATGTTTTATGAGTCAGCCACAGTATGCATATTTAGATGACAGGTGCTTTCATGAAATGGGTTTTTTGAAGACCTCAAAAAGATGGACACTTGAATGGTTTTTATATATGCAGTAGCAGGTGTGTATTTATTAGCATTTTGTATGTACATAGTCTAAAATTCTGGTTTATATATATGTCAGTTATACATGTTGATAAACCATAATGGTTTGTGTTTTATGTGAAACAGTTGTTAAGTATGATGGTTAGTTAAAAGCTTTCGTACCAACCAAGGTGCTGCAAGATTGCTGTTGTGAAGGATAAGGAAAGGTCCAACAAATGACAGATTGCTAGAGGACATTCTCAACTTGTTATATATTGTATACAATGTTTTGTAAATTTGTATAAGTCCTCAAGTACAGCAATTCAATGAGGCATATAGGCTTGGTAGTCTGGTTTCTGTAATATAATGTTGTCCCATTTCATGTATAGCAACTGCAAGTTCTGTAAATCAGTGTAATGATTATATATATGATGCAGTTATTTGGCTTTAGTTTCAACTTTGTTCATAATCAATTTATGGGTTTTATTACTTTGTATTTTTATGAACTGAAATATAGGTGACTGATTCATAATATTAAACACCTGTTGATTATTAACAAACTGATAGTGGTGAATGAATAATCCAACAGCACCATAATGAGATTAAGGTTGTGATTGAAATTTTAAAAATATTGTATAACAACTGAAGTGCTGATCACATTTAATTGAATTTGAGGGCAACATTATAATAAATTACATCCCAATATGTGGGAGCATAAACATCTGTTACAAATTTTGTATTACAGAAAAAATAAAAATACAGTATTTCATGCTGCTCAATAGGGAAATTGAGGTAGTACACAGCTACACTACAGCTACACTTTTTTATGGTGACCAGACCAGTATTCCCATTTGGTGATCATGCTGCTCATGGTGTATCTACAACTGTGCCAAAACTGTGCCAGCTGCATCAACCAAGTAAGCCAAAGTAGAACCCACAACTGTGCCAGCTGCATCAACCAAGTAAGCCAACTGAAGTGCAAGAAGGGATACAGACAACCATGCTTGTAAGCATATCTGATGTGTTCCAATGCATAAGGCTCCAAGACTAGGTTCCACTGATGTGCTCAAACTAATGGTCCAAGACTAGGTTCCACTGATGTGCTCAAAAAAATCTGTGACAAGTGAGGAAGTCACTTAACAGAAATTACCAAAACAGAAACAAAGGCTGCAAGGAAAGCTATTTGATGTCTGTATCCATTATGGTTGAGAGACATAGGCAAACTTCCCATAAACTTCTATCTGTAATTCATAGAAGAAAGCAGATATGTATTAATATACTAATATTACTATTGAAATACAAGCACAGTAAAAAATGAATTCAGTAAAATTTGCTTTTATATGCTAACTAATGCTGACAGAAAAGTGGTAATGTGACGCAAGTAATAACCAAAGGTATATAAGAAGGTTTTGCAGTGTTTTATATAACATCAGGCTCACCAAAGTGTGGTTCAAGCAACCCCTTTTTATGCTCATCCTCGATCAACAAATGGAGCATGAATGACATGACTTATTGGCAGCCATGGATCAAGCCTACTTCTACAACTTCTTCACCAACAATATGAGAGTCAACAGTTTTACACCAACCACCATGCAAATATAAATAAGATAAAATAATAAAAGATTAATTATATGCTAGATGTAGAAGTTGGATCAAACTAAGAAGGAATCCACAATACCAAGTTTGTTACACCAGAAAGACAGAGATTGTACATCATAAACAAACACAAAAACCATGCAATCGTCCACACTAAGTACATGGCTTCCACATAATTACAAATTGGTGCGATATCCAAAAAGGAAAGCATAGCTTATATTTAGGACTCAACAAGCATTTTTTTTGGCATACACTACAATACCAATCACCATTACAGAAACCATATGCAAAAGCATGGAAAATTTCAACAAATAGTCCTTATCCTTGCAGTTACGGCATGCCGGTTCATCGACCCATTGAAAAAAATTACAAGTTCCTCGACGTGTGTTGAAATTAGGACATCCAAAGAACTGCCTGCCTGGGTTCCTTGCTGTCCAGCTCTTACGAACCACAGCCGTCAGTCCACAATTGCACATCTTCAAGTTCGATGAGGATACACATGACGATTGCCCAGAAAATACACTATGACAACCATCTCCACCCATTATGCCTTTGAAACGATTTCTGCCTTTGACAAAAAGTGACCCACAACACCCAATGACTACAAGATTGGCTTATTGTTAGTACAAAATATCATAACACACGGTCAAATATACAGACAAACAACAATGGTAGAAGCCAAATTGCAGCACACCTTTGCTTCATAACCAAATAAGGCTTACAGAGTACAAAATTAAACCCCAATCTCACAATTTCCAGCTAAATTTAAGGGAAAACAAGGGAGAACAAGTGGACTCACATGTTAATGCAAACAACTTAAGACTCAATCGTGACCCATACAGGACTTATAATGCATAACTACATACGGTTATTAATACTCAAAACAAAGTTTATATACCCAATCTACCTTTTCATACCGTAAGGTGAACCGAAAATATGCAAGCATTGTAAAGTCATATGAAATATCTAAAACGACGATAATACCAACTTGTAAAGACTAGATGACATTGCGGATTTCTTCACAATGTTTGCTGCAAAACGTCAACCCAAAAGGGTTTACTGTAGATCCGGTTCCACAGCAACCACCATGCATATAAATTACCTCACAGTATGGACGACCGACGGACACGAGTTGCCTGCGCGCTTGTGGTTGTGGATAGATCTCCGGCAAGCATAGTTGAACAATCCAGAAGCCAGACCACAGCAGTAGCTTGGACAAAACGAAGAAAATGTACCAAATCTGAGTGAAAGTTGCGTTCAAGATGCGTTGTTTCAAACGTTACTATTTCAAATTAAAAAGGTAAAGGATAATTTTGACATTTACATTTAGTATCCTATCAATATTTTACAAATAACCAAAATAGCATTTATAAAATTAACTACATTTTTCCGGCAAAATTAATCTCAACCAAACACCTTTTTGTAACTTACCAGGCAAAATGTCTTTCCCTCTATATTTCAGTAATAATTTTTTCTTGTCTTAAAAAAAATTTCTCCCGTACCAAACGCCCCCTTACAACCAGAAACTTTTACCACCTTTACAATCAATCTAACGGTTATAATTTATTGAAAATTAATAATTAATTAATAAGTATAAGTCAATAATTTCCAATAAAGTATAATTGTTAGATCGACGGAAATCAACGGTGATTAAGTTGGTTGTAAGGGTGATAAACATTTTTTTGGCGTATATTCTTCCAGGTTTTTAAATAATTTAAGAGTTTGGCCTAGGTTTACTACTACTGTCTGAGAACAATGGCTCGAATACGTTCAGACAATGGGATTGTGAATATTTGCAGTAGAGAGGAATCTCCTGAGGGTATGAGGAAGCCTATCAAGTCCATTGTGAATTTCAATACCGAAATGGATATTTTGAGATTTAATCATGATTATCAAATATTAGCAATCCGTTCAAGCATGATGGGGGCACCTTAAAATTGATACTGAATTTGTCGTAATGCAACTTTTGGTTATCCTTATTGATCATGTGATACTTTTTCTTGGGCAAGAATGCCTCAAAATTTCTGGTTTGAAGGGGCATGTATTAAAAAGTCATAATAAAACCGGCTTAAACTTTTGGGAGAGTTGGTTACGTGAATATGCTCATGAAATCTGAATGACTTGTGAGGTTGACTCTTCCTGATATAACTATCATTTCCTGGAAATTCTTCAATTAACGCTGATGGTTGATAGGCCACGATCAAGCCTTGTTGCTTGCTGCTTTTTATACCAATCAATAATCTACATCTTGTTATTTCATGGCTGACTTATATGCAGTTTGTTCTGCATTTGGTAAAATTGGTAGGGACCTAATTTGATCATGTTTCCGAGGAAGGCAAGGGATCCATGATTTCCGTGTGTAGACACACATCTTCAATTATGCTAAACAGTCAACTTTCTTGAATGCATTTATATATGTGTTTTGTATGATTGATTTTGAAGACTAGGTATTAAGTACACAATTACATAGCTCTCAAATGAAATGAAAAAGATAACCACTTGGAATAGACTCCTCATAATCACAATTTGTATGGCAATTGTAAGCTCACATGATGGTGCAGCTCTCACCACTCCTGTTAAAAAAAAAAATTACAGTAAATAAGATTTAATCCTCTAATCTTCTTAAAAAAATATATAAGTTTTATGTTCTGACAGTGTTGTCTTTTGGACAAGCATAAGTCATCAAGTTCTTCACAAAAGTTGTTTTGTGTCTATCTCAATTCTTAAGAAATAGGGAAGGATCCAAGATTTGTACCTCTTTATTTCTTCGTATTTGCTGAGAGCTTCCACAAATTTGAGCCAGAGAGTACTTGTATCCTGAGGGTTCACATTTTTTGGCCCCACAATATATGCTTGAACAAAAAACTCTGGAGTTCTTTCCCTGAATTACAAATTGAATTGAACATTAATTGGATTGGACAAACAGTCAAGAAAATAAGGATTAAAATTCATCCATTATCTTTTGAGGAAACACATATTTTAGTGCTCCAAAAATATAAGTTTCACCATTTTTATCCTTTAATTAGAAATACATTAAAATGATCCTTTATATTTGGAGATCGGTAACTTTTTGCACAAAAACCAAATCAGACATACCTTCCTTCATAGTCTGATAACCATGCTACATAGGCAGCACCAAAGTACATGGACGCAAATGGATTGTTTAGATCATCAACAGTTTCAAGTTTATAAGCCCTGTAGCCCAATTCCCTGAGGAAAACAAGACATGGCACACAGTAATCAGTATTAACGGAAGAAACAAAAGCATTGCTTGAACAATAATATATCCATTTTTAGCAAAATTAAGATGAAAGCTTTTCTCTTATAATTGCAAATCAAAGGCAGTAGTAGCAGACTTGTAATATCTAAAAGATTCCATAAATGGTGCCATTTTACTGCATAAAATTAATAGAATTGGACCTAAAAATAAGGAAAAGTAGGAAGGAACTATAGTCTAATGTCGACAAAATATATTACAAAACACACAACATCATCAACATCATATTTATCCTAAACTAGTTCGGGTCCAAATAAAAGCTTTTGTCAATATGTAATCTAAAAGTATAATAATGGATATGTCCTATACATACAAGTAAAGCCAGTAAGCAGTGGAATAGTCAATTCCCATTATTCCAGGTCGTGGTCCAACTCCATGTACGAAACGCATGCTAACAACCTCCGCAATGGCACAAAGTACTGCCTGTGCACCAAACAATACTCAGGAAAAATCAGATGGAATTAACATTTTATATTTTACCAGCAATTATAATAACAATAATCTCATGTGTTATTTAACATGACTATGTCATACGAGGAGATCTCAACCGTTTACGGACAAATCAACTGTAATTTTTTTCTCACCCTCTTATTTATCTATAAATAGTTGAAATCACCTCACATGACATGATCATTTTAAATGACACATGAGATGATAAGATAGTCATTATAACTCTGTTTTTTACTCGTCCTTGAATCATGTTGCCATCTAAAAGTGCACATTTTAGAATTTTCCATTCTTGGCAAGAAAGATCTGACATGGAAGGGGACACTCTTGAGAAATATAAGAAAGTAGCCCCAACTAAAAACAGTTGAAGTGAAAGCAAGATGGGAAATAAAAAATTTCTCCAAGAACTGCAGTCTATGAGAAAATGTGCTCAGGAGAAACAAAAGATTAATCAAGCTTTACATAGCACAGATGCAACGAGGAACCTCTATATTGTGGTACATTCTGCTTATAAAAACTATTATAAAAACCAGTCATTTAATTGGACTTATGGTCCCAAAATGACTACATTAATGTGAGGCTATTGGGTGAGACTACATTAATGGTTTTATATATTTCTAACACGCTCTTTCATATGAGAGCCCATTGGACTTGAAAGGTGGATGATGCATTAGGTCCAGCTTACTTGTGCTAAGAAACTCTACAAGACTTAATTAATTATTAATTAAATGGAGACAGTGAGGATCGATAAGAAACTCTGCATTATGATATCATTTTAGGAATACACATACTGTTCACTGCCAAAAAGTTTCTCAGTATTCTAAACTTTTTCAATGTGTGCTGTAGGCATGCCTGGACAACATTTATCCTAATCATTTCCAATTTAAGTAAAATCAAATTCCTCCAGTTCTATATACTTACTGATTTGATTTTCGTTGTGATGAGGTATTTGTATAGAACTATATCCGCAACTGCCTGTAAGAAAAGATTAATATGATTAAGGACTCACATACTTCATCTTCATATGCATTTTATTTCTTAAACACTAAATAATTTTAAAACTTGGGGTCTATGCTATCATTTTTATGTGAAACAAGGAAAAATAAATACAAGGAATGAAACATCAAAATAGTAAAAGCCACCTTCTCAAATCTGTCCCTAGAATTATATATAATGAAGTTATCAGATTGCACCCGAAATTTAAGGAAATAGTAAGCATTATTTTCAACCAAATTGTAAATACTCTCATAATGTACAATTGCAGGTAAAAGCGACAGAGAAGAGGAAACAAAGTAATACAAAATTAATTTATCCATTATTAGTACACCTGAGAAATTACTCAGTAATAGATTCATACCTTCAATTCCACCCGAGAAAGATATGGTCTCTTCTTTTCATCATGAGAAAACCGCACCTTTCCGTGTATTTCTTTGGTTTTATTCCACTCTTTTCGGACCTCAGGATGATTCCACATAGCTTCCATATCTTCTGGAGATGCTCCGGTGTCCCAATATGTGTCAACACTTGCATCTTCATTAAAAACACAGCAAAAAGTAGTGAGATCAAGCAATGCCTTAAGCATATGTTACAACTTTGGATTCTTTAGAGATTGGAGCAACCTAACCGCTGCTCCAAAGCTCTCTCTCAAAGAAAAAAGAAACAGAAAAAAATCTGTTTATTGGTGGGAAAAACAAATAAACATACAAGAGACACTTCTCTTGGTCACTGCCCTTTAACTAAACACTCTCGGTCTAACATAATATTTGTCAAAAGCTGCTTCTCACCAAAAGCATGATCCCTAATATAGTTGGGGAAGCTAACAGCTCCTAACTATCTATCCTCTCAACTAACTAACTACCTCCTAGCTTTCTAATCACTTGGTATATTTTTCCCAGAATATCCCTTCCCTCTTGATGATACATTCCTTGAAGAATATCCTTTCTCTCTTAATGCTAATTGTTCAGCATCTCATTCTTGAAAAATAAGATGTTAAAAGTGGGGGGAAGGAAGGGAGAGTAAGTAACCTCTTGAGTTTTCTGATGAAGAAGGTATAGGAGATCCAGCATGAGAATGAGCAGGTGCTGGAGTGTCATTCGGTGGAGGACAATCATCAATAGATTTTCTGCACAACCATGAAGCACTAGCAATAAGACATTCTAAACAACTCATTTCAATTTGAGCTTTCCTTCTGAGTTCTAACCCATGAAATAGACTATAATTCATAATTTCATACACAGCTGTTGATACTCTTGTCTCCCACATTTGTACTAGTTGAAATTCAGTAATCAGGTGAAATATTATTATGATATGAGGACTAATCCTCTCTCAGCTTATATTTTCATATTCTTGTCATGAGGAAATTTCTTGAGTATAGATTTTCACAAATATTCATGTCTAGCATAACAATTGTAATCAATTGGAATATCTATGAGTAGTATAGGTTTAAATTTTTAGTGCTACCTAAATACATGCTACACCAAATTAACACATGGACTCAAATCAGAACTACAATTTATCAATAAGGAAAAGGAGGAACCACCTGGATGAAAAACTTTCTTTGACAGAGATGTAGCTTTTCCAATAGCGCAAAGTTGATTTGTGAGTTGCCTTCTTTGGACCACCTTTATATGCCCTTACAATAAACTCTTCACTTCTTTTTCTGCAAGCAATGCCCCTCAATGTGATTAATATTTCAGGACAGACATTCATGGTAACCACTGGACAACATTCATTGCTAGTGCAAAGTGTGTTTGTACATGAATCATGTGAAATATATGGAACTTACTTGTCCTCAAAGTTTGACAACCATTTAATATAAGCAGCACCTAAGTATACATTTATGAAGGGTTTGAATAGGAATTCTATATTCTCTTCTGCTGCATATGAACGATAACCTAATTCACTGTAAGCTGCAGTTAACCTCGGTGAACCAACCATAATCATATAACAATGAAATAAGCTATAACATCCTGCCAGTACCTGATCAACCACTCAGCATTTTTGGGTTGAAGTTGCATAAGCCCCACTGCAGGCTCTTTAGATTTGTGGGCAGACCGCATAACAAGTAGTTGCCTATCACTTTCAAGTTCAGCAATAGCGCAAATCATGTCCTGCAGCAAGGATGGATTACAAACTATAAAGATACTTGACAATATCAGCAATTAAAATTATTTTTTAATCATAGAAGTACTGCAATTAATTTGGGTTCATCTACCACCGACCCCAATTAATTTGGGATAAAGGTGATGTTGATGTTAATGTTGATGTAGAAGTACTGCAAATTAGTAAGAGTTGAAGGGTCTAAACAAAAGATAGTTCTGTGTTAAGCCAAAATTATTTTTGCCTGCTAAACCCCACCCTTCAGCATGAAATAAAATCTATTTATCCTTTCCCAAGAGTACATACCTTAAAGAAACTTAAAATTGTGTCAAAGATTAACATAGTGTGAAGCTCATCCATATGATCCCATAATATTTCATAGCAGACTAAAACTTATGCCACATTCTTCTTTTATCCCTCTTCTCATCTTGGTAAGATTAGGGTGTTGAGTACCTATTTATGTCATCAATATTTGATATCCACAAATCCTAGACTATACTACTTTTACAACAGCATTGCAGAGATGTAAAATATAGAAATTCAAATGCCCTACTGCAAAAATATAGTAAGTACCATCCAAAAACTCCAACACCATATTTTTATTATGCCGAAAGTAGTACCAGTAAATCTTATTCAGGACTTGGAAAACAAAAAAGATCAAATGATAAAATACTTAAACTAAAAGAAGACATACAGGATCTATTTCTGATTGAAAGTGCCTTTCAATGACAATGTCAGCTACAGCCTGAAAATACACAAAATGATGCAAAGTAAAACAAAATAATAGTTGAGAAAAATAAAATCTAGGGAATACACAATCATCATCTAGTAACATGTTTTGAATCTAACATGCACATTTAATGAATAAAAAAGCAGTCATGACTTCCCATTTTTCTCATAATACGAGTGTCGAGATTGCTGATCCCAACTAGTTTGGGATAAAGGTGACGTTGAAGATGGTGATAAGAAAGTATCAAGATTATAGAAGGAATAGAAACATATTGAAATCTAATGTCCAAAAGGGAGTGGAACATCTATTTTAGAGATCAGAACCATAAAACCATCATTTTCACGGATCATGCCTATTGGTACTCTCAACTTATGGTCAGGTCACCATTTAACCAATATATCATAATTATGCTCTGCTTAGTGAGGACAAATGATAAGAATTCACTATCCTTACCAATTGAAAAGAAAAACACTCTGTATATTAATTGGAAGAAAACAATTACAGGAATTTTAATCAACAAGAATGACAAAGAGCCAAGCTCCCAACTATGGGTAATTTCTCCCAAAGTCCCTGTTACACCAGTAGGTGAATAACCAAAACAATGCCTACCCTTCCCTTCCCCAACTTTCCATTATAACAACCCAAAAAGGTAAAAATAACAAACTATATTCTCTCACTATAACTGCAAGTATAAACCTCCCACTACTTGTCACACGTCCCACTTTTAATAACCAACTACAATGTTTTATTTCCCCTTTTCCTCCTTTGATAAACCAATATTGATTCTCTTCCTTTTCCTTTTCCTTTATCTATGATTGGGCTTTGATTTGCTGATGGGCCTTGGTTCTCACTATTCCTATCAATACCACCCTCTATAGAAGTTGCCTTGTCCTCAAGGCAAAATTGAGGAAATTGTCCCTGGACGTCAGCAGCTTTCATCCATGTAGCCTCTTCAACCGGTTTACCTTTCCAAAGAATCAACCAATCATCTTGTGAATTGTCCCCAGCTGTGGAATTTCGGACCGCCAATACAGATTCAGGTTCATGAACGGCAATCTCATCTACTGCAAGATCTGTTGGCAGTTCACCCGCAGAAATTACTGTGCCAATAGCTCTTCTTAATTGGGACACATGAAAAACAGAGTGGATTCGGGATCCTACAGGGAGAAGCAACTTGTAGGCCACGGCTCCCACCCTCTCTAGTATTTGAAAGGGTCCATAAAAACGTGCAGCAAGTTTAGGATTTATCCGTCTAGAAACAGACATCTGTCTATGGGGTCTCAATTTCACATATACCCAATCTCCAACAGCGAACACTAGCTCCCGGCGGTGAACATCCGCTTGTTTTTTCATAGAGGATTGAGCACGAATTAGATGGTACTTTAATTGGCGCAAGGCTTCGTCTCTGTCATACAAGACTCTTGAAACAGCATCCATTTGAGTTTCGCCCATCAAATAGTGTGTAATATTGGGAGGAGGGCGACCATACACAGCAGTAAAAGGAGTAGTGTTGATGGAGCTATGAAAGGAAGTATTATACCAGAATTCGGCCCAAGATATCCAAAGAGACCAAAGTTTGGGCTGTTCTGAAGCGAAACAACGCAGGTATGTCTCCAAGCAACGATTCACTACTTCTGTTTGACCGTCCGTTTGCGGATGATAGGAAGTACTCATTTTCAACTTAGTACCCTGCAAACGAAATAATTCCTTCCAAAAATTGCTAAGGAAGAGGGGGTCACGGTCACTGACAACAGACCTTGGTATTCCGTGGAGACGTACTACTTCCTTAACAAATAACTCAGCAATAGTCTTAGCAGTAAACGGCCGTTTGACCAAAATAAAATGAGCATACTTGGTCAAACGATCCACCACCACAAAAATCACTTCATAACCATTTGATTTGGGCAGCCCGGATATGAAATCCATGGATACATCTTCCCAAACCAGTTGAGGTACTGGCAAAGGTTGTAAAAGCCCAGCAGGAGCCAAAGTCTGATGTTTATTCCTTTGACACACATCACATGACTTCACAAATGCCATGATTTGTTTTTGCATTCCTTTCCAAAACAAACCACTAGCAAGCCGCTTATATGTTCGAGTGAAACCCGAGTGTCCTCCTGTAGGGGACGAATGAAACTCGTGCATCAATGTAGGGATGAGAGAAGACTTTGAAGACAATACCATGCGGCCCTTGTAAAACAACAGTTCGCCCTGCCAATTATAGTCAACAGGAACCTCTGAATTAGTTACTTTGGCTGCTATTATCTCTTGTAGAAAAGGATCAGACTTGTACTCATCCTTAACAATTCCCAAATCCAACCAATATGGGCTGGAAATTATGCTAGAAAACTCACAGTCTACAGGTTCCATCCTTCTGGAAAGGGCATCAGCAGCCTTATTTTCTGGTCCGGGCTTATATATTACCTCAAACTGATACCCCATTAATTTGGACAGCCAACAATGCTGATCTGATGTAGTGATTCGCTGAGTCAAAAGATGTCTTAAGCTCTTATGATCAGTATATACCCTAAAGGAACGTCCCAAAAGGTATGGACGCCAGTGTTGGATGGCAAGGGCCAAAGCCATAATCTCTTTCTCATATACTGATTTGGCAAGGTTCCTAGGGGCGAGAGCTTTGCTGAAATAAGCTATTGGTTGTTTCTCCTGCATTAATACAGCACCGAGACCAGACCCAGAAGCATCACATTCAATTATGAATTCTTTAGAGAAATCTGGAAGAGCCAACACTGGGGCAGACGTGAGAAGCTCCTTCAATTGACCAAAAGCTGCTTTGGCTGCCTCACCCCAAACAAAACCATCCTTTTTGGTGAGTTCAGTCAGCGGTTGAGCAATCTTGCCGTAGTCCTTGATGAACCGCCGGTAGTAACCCGTTAGCCCCAAAAATCCTCGAACGCCCTTGACATTATGGGGCTGTGGCCAATTCAGTACCGCTTGGATCTTGGATGGTTCCATTGCCACTCCTTGGTAAGAGATGACGTGGCCCAAATACTCCACGGATTCCTCCCCAAAGCTACATTTCTTTGGCTGAGCAACAAGATGATTCTCCTGCAATAAGGTCAAAACCTCTGCCAAATGGCATAAGTGAGCTTCCCATGAGGAACTATACACAAGGATATCGTCAAAAAACACTAAAACGTGTTGTCGGAGCTTGTCCCTGAATACGGAATTCATGGTGGACTGAAAAGTGGATGGGGCATTTGTTAAACCGAAAGGCATAACAAGATACTCATAATGCCCATCATGTGTACGAAAAGCAGTTTTTGGTGTATCTTCTGGTCTCACTCGAATTTGGTGAAAACCAGACTTTAAATCAATTTTAGAAAAATATTTCGCACCATACAGTTCATCCAATAACTCACTGATGGTAGGAATGGGATACTTATCTGGAATGGTGACCTTGTTTAAGGCTCTATAGTCCACACACATCCTCCAGGTGCCATCTTTTTTTTTAACCAAGATGACTGGGCTAGAGAAAGGGCTAATGCTGTGTTTGATCTCCCCTTCTTGTAATAATTCCTTCACTTGTCGTTCTATCTCATCCTTATGGTGATGAGCATAGCGGTAGGGGCGAACACATACTGGGTTAGTACCTGGAATCAAGTTGATGGCATGATCATGGTTCCGGAAAGGAGGCAGCCCCTGTTTCTTGGTGAACACCTTCTGGAACTGACTGAGTATGCTTGTAAGATTTAGCTTTTGTTCCTCAGTCAAACGTGAAGATAACTGAGTGTCCGACGTCTTGTCTCCAGTCAGATCGCCTTTGGTCTCATCTCCTCTGGCCTCATCTCCTCTAACCTCATGCAACAGCCCCTTCAGAGCTATAGGTTGAGCCCCAGTTCGTATTTGGTACCCGCGTAGAAGAATGGTCTTGCCTTGATGGAAGAACTGCATCGTCTTCCTTTTCCAGTCTTGGCACACCTCTCCTAACGTCTCCAACCACTCCATCCCCAAAATTAGGTCAACCCCTCCCAGATCTAGAAGATAAGCTCCTATCGTCAAGTGATGTCGCCCCAATCGAAGATTAAGTGCGGTACATCTGCCTTTGGAGACCCTCCTGCTTCCATCCCCTAAGCAAACGCTAAACTCCTTGGTGTTGTTGACCGACAAGTTGAGCGAGTCAACTAGTTCAGGAGCGATAAAATTATGGCTGGCTCCGCTATCGATCAGCACCAGGATTGGGAATCCCTCCAGCTCTCCTTCGATTTTCATGGTTTTAGCCTGGATTGCAGCACCGCCTTCTGGATCGCAGTTATTCCCTTCGTCACAGCGAACATGGTTGCAAACCAGCTCCCACTCGTCGGACCCGTCCTTTTCCTCTGTAGCAAGAGATGTGCTAGAATCTTCGATCGTGTCGTTTTCTTCCCAGACTAACAAACGCAGCTGCTTATCTGGACACTGATGAGTTGGGCTATAATTTTGCCCACATTTAAAACAAAGGCCCTTGGCCCTGCGTTCCGTCATCTCTTGGTGCGAGAGATTTCTGAACCCTTTAAGATTGGGCCCACTTCGCTTGTCCCCTGGCCTATTGGGCCTGTCTTCAGGTTTATTCACTTGGGCCTGGGTTCCGATATTTGTAAACTTGGTGGTGAGTCGCTCCGTTGGCACAGCAACCACACCGCGACGAAAAGGATTCGAATCACGCGGCGACTGCTTCCATCTTCCTCCTTGCAGCTTTCGTTCCACCATTTTTGCCAACGATATGAGCTTGTAACGAGTTTGGGGCTCGAGGGAAAGAACTTCGAGCTTGATTTCTTCCTTGAGTCCACCGGCGAACAGACCCATATATTGCTCATCCGGCATGGGTGGGATCTGAGCAGCCAGCATTTCGAAAGCTTCCACATAGTCATCAACCGTTCCTTCTTGTAGTAGTCCCTTCAATTGAGCGAAAGGATTTCCAAAATGGCCTTCCCCATAACGATCAAACAAAGCGTGTTTAAATCGTTCCCAATCCAGTTGGGCATCGGATTCCTTAAGTACCTTGAACCAGTGCCAGGTGGATCCTTCCATGCATATTTGGGCATATTGGATGCGCATGGTAGGTGGAGTTCCCTGGACAGCAAAGTAAGCTTCAGCGCGAGCCACCCATCCTACTGGGTCTGTGCCGGAAAAAACTGGGAGCTCAATCCTCTTCGCCTTAATTCGATAATCATCCCCTTGGTTCTCACCGTGAACCACTGTGACGTTTTCTTCGCGGTTACTGGCGTTTGTCGTCGTCTTGTTCTTCGACGTCTGGCTACTTCCGGCTGTAGTGACCACTGGGATCTCCGATGGGGATTGTCGGTGTTGGAATCCCTCTCGTACCTCTGCGTGCAACGTCTGTAAACTATGTGCAATCTCGGCAACACTAGTAACCAGGGCACCCAACTTGACGGAGTGATCCGATAGTTGGCTAGAGTGACCCTTGGTTGTCACATCCTGTGAGCGGAGAAGCGTCTCCTGTGAACGAAGTGAATTTTCCACTGCAGTCATTCGTGCGTCAAGCAAATCTATCCTCTGAGACGTCATCCTGGTGAGCATAAACAACTCTCAACGAAAGCACCAATTTGATAAGAATTCACTATCCTTACCAATTGAAAAGAAAACACTCTGTATATTAATTGGAAGAAAACAATTACAGGAATTTTAATCAACAAGAATGACAAAGAGCCAAGCTCCCAACTATGGGTAATTTCTCCCCAAAGTCCCTGATACACCAGTAGGTGAATAACCAAAACATTGCATACCCTTCCCTTCCCCTCCTTTCCATTATAACAACCCAAAAAGGTGAAAATAACAAACTATATTCTCTCACTATAACTGCAAGTATAAACCTCCCCACTACTTGTCACACGTCCCCACTTTTTAATAACCAACTACAATGTTTTATTTCCCTTTTTCCTCCTTTGATAAACCAATATTGATTCTCTTCCTTTTCCTTTTCCTTTATCTATGATTGGGCTTTGATTTGCTGATGGGCCTTGGTTCTCACTATTCCTATCAACAAACAACTAATCAAGCATAACAGAGACTTGTTAAGCTTAGTATTGCCATTATTTTGCAAAAGCTACTTGTAATGGGTAGCTTTGAAAGATACAATAACTAGTGTTGATGTGTTAGATAAAAGGTATTAGAAAAGTTGCTTTTAAAAGTAGTACAATGTTTGGTATCAATTAAAAACACCTTTTAATAATTATAAATACCCAATTGGACATGCAAATGGTAGAAGTTACAACTTACAACAAAGAAATATTTTATCACAATTTGAAAATTAAATGCAAGAGTAACTTCTAAAAGCTGAGATATATGCTCGGAAAAGAAAAAAAAGCTTTTACAAAGTAGTATTTGAGAGATTACCAAAATCTTAGTACTAGTGTTTATTATAAGTAGAAGCCAACCATGTAGCAATTCCATACAAAGTGAAATCCTTGAGGTAGAATAATGTGTTTTACCCTCATTTCAGTCTGTGTCAAATATGGCTGCCCATCAGGATCACGTGAGATGTGAACCTTTTGATTTCTCGCCTCTCCAGCTTTTAACCATTCAGCACTCACATTAGAAACGTTCCACATTGCCTCCAAATCCTGGGGCTCAACACAATCACCCCAATAGCTGAAGCTGATGGCCATCCTGACATGAAATAAAATGAATTGATCAAATTCTGATGGGATTACTCTGCTTTCACATAAGATAATCTCTCTTACGTTCTCTTATTTCGATTTTCGCACTTTACTATCTTTTTTTGTTATAATAGTGTGACCCACCCATTTTCTCTCTACGACATAAGATAATTATCTTAGGTGGAGGGAGACTAATAAAGCCCAATTCTGATACCTAAAATAAATTCACAAAAGCTAAAGTGACTTCTATTTGAGTTTCCATGGATGAATTTAGAGACACCAGGAACTACCACAAGATAAACAGATAAATAAATAAATAAATAAATAAAAACTTGTTCATGAACTTGTACCTGTATAGCAAATCATATAAACATCCACATATTTGTAATCCCAACACATAATTCAAAGATAATCTGGTCCAAATTTCAATCCCCCCACCACCACCACCCAATTTTTTATTTTATTTTTCAGATTTCACATGAATCCCATTCCTAAAGAATGAAAACCCATTTGGCACAATCCATTATAATGTAACAACATTTTCAATGAAACAATTCTTGTCCCAAATAAATAAAAATCAGATGCATGCATACTTACAAGACAATGTGGCAAGGTGATAGAGAGACCAAAAGTCTTTTTGCAAGGTGATGATGATAAATTTTCCTCCTAAAGCTGACAATGGAAGAATTGGTTACATAAGGTGAACAATTATTGCCAGGAATGAGGAATGTGAGAAAATCTCATTAGGCCATTAACAGTTTACTATTGCCATCTTTTGTGGGATTGCAAAACATATCCTCATTGGGTGCCAAACTTTTTATGGTAATGATCATTTCAGAGAGCAACACTTGGCATGCCAAGGTGTTCGGTTAACGGCCTCTTAAAACGCTTCATTCGAGTTTACTAATTTAAAAAAAATAATATTTAAAATTTAATTTAGCTGACTTGATTGTTTGTTTGTTCGTTTTAAGAAAATAACGTTATCAATTAAATTATTTTTTTTAAATAAGTAAATAAGTTTTTTTAATATATATTACAAAAAAAAAAATAGTACTTTTTTTTGGGAAATTTTAGTGATTCATGGGCTAACAGACGTGAAGCTTGTGTCGGAGTAATGCTTCATGTTTGAACGGGCTTTTTTTCAAAAGCTGCTATTTTTAAGAAAAAGAAAAAGTACTTTTAAAAAAAAAATTGTTTGGATGTCTGCTTTTAAAAAAGCAGAAGTCATAAAAAAAAGCTAAAACTTTACTTTTTTTCGGAAGCTAAAAATTTTAGCTTTTGAAAAAAGTAGAAGTCAAAAGTTAAATATTTTTTTCAAAAATTATTTTTTAAAAAAATCTAAATAGTTTTTACTTTTATAAAAATACTTTCAAAATAAGGAAGTGATAAAAAGGACTTTATTAAAATGCAATACTTATTTTCACCAAAAAAAAAAAATGCAATACTTATTGTATTTCTGCAAATATGTTTCTTGTTCTCCATGAGTGCTCTGAGCGCAAGTTCGTGTCCAGTCCATCATTCAAAGGATAAATGACCTTATTACCACTTGATATTTTGCTCACTTCATCACACAGAGTATTCTATGATAATGATATGCGAGGCCCACACATTTTGGGCCAAACAATTAAAGGCCCAATAGATGCCCTGTTAATTAATATTCCATAGGTGAGTATGTGGTTTTCGCCATTGGGGATCTCTTCTTCTTGTACAGCTGACCATCTTACATCCACGGTGATGAGACAATGCCTCAATGCATAGTAAAAACAAACTAACGATTTTTGACTCACATTTTTTCTCTCTCATCATTGGAGAATATTTATGGGTTTATCATCTATCATTTAATATGACCACAAAAAGTTTCCTACACACACAACGTTTTGTGGGGCCCGCAACAAAAAAAACTCGGGCACACAAAACGAATCTCTATAACATAACACAATCAGTTTTCCTACAATATAACTCTTATAAAACCCAATATTTATTTCCCTTATAAAAACTCATTCTTTCCATATAAAGGAAATACTGGCTTGGTTTGATTTCTATTTTAGAAAACAGTTTTTTAGTTTTTTAGAACAAAAAAAAAATTAAAAAACTCGTTTGGTAAGACCTATTTTGTAAAAAATGTTTTGAAAACTATAACCGTTTTTTTGTTTTTGAAATCAATTTTAGAGAACATCTATTTATTTTTGTTTTCTGTTTTTGGTTTTTAACTTTCAAAAAGTAAAAAATATAGAAAACAACTATTTCCATAACTATTTTACAAAATATTTTTAAGAACAAAAAAAAATAGA
>JAVKPL010003538.1:0-19659 GCA_032173675.1 Gastrolobium villosum
TCCAAGAAAATAAGACATTTCTCCAATATCTGTCATTTCAAATTCTTTAGTCATAGCTTTCTTAAATTCAACAAACATACCTGGATTATTCCCTGTGAAAATTATATCATCCACATAAAGACACACGATCATCATATCCCCATCTTCATTTTTTCTTCGTGTACAAAGCATGTTCATATGGACTCTTCACAAATCCATTCTTATGAAAGTATTCATCTATCCTTGTGTTCCAAGCTCTTGGAGCTTGTTTCAATCCGTATAGTGCCTTCTTCAACCGATAGACTTTATCTTCTTCTCCTTTTTTAACATAACCCGGTGGTAGTTCAATATAGACTTCTTCTTCCAAGTAACCATTGAGAAATGCTGATTTCACATCCATCTGGTATATCTTCCATTGCTTTTGCACTGCAGCTGCTGTAAGAAGTCTGATAGTGTCAATCCTTGCAACTGGTGCAAACACCTCATCATAATCTATTCCATATTTCTGCTTGTAGCCTTTAGCTACCAATCTTGCCTTGTATTTCTCCACTTTTCCTTCTTGATTAGTCTTTGTCTTGTACACCCACTTTACTCCGATGGGCTTATGTTTCTTAGGCATAGTTGTTAGCTCCCACGTGTCATTTCTTTTGATTGTAGCAATTTCATCATTCATGGCTTTCTGCCACTTTTCATCTTCTACAGCTTCTTCATATGTCACTGGATCACATTCAGCTATTAAAAAAAATAATGAATAATCAAGGGTAGTTTGTACCGGATCTGTAGCATCATAGATATCACTTAAGCTTCTCATCCTTGTTGCTGCTCCCCCTGAATTGTTGCTACTGCTACTGCTACCTGAGGTTGAGGCTGTAGATGCAGGAGTTGTTGGATTGGGACTTTGTGGAGGTGTCTGATCATTGCCTTCTTCAACTGCTTGCTCTGTTGAGTTATCATCATCTTTAAAGAATAATCCTTCTACTCTTTTTTCATCATCATTCCATCTCCAGTAATCTGCTTCGTCAAACTCCACGTCTCTTGAGATGATTACCCTTTTTGTCAAGGGATTGTATAATCTGTAAGCTTTACTCCTATGCTCGTAGCCAGTAAAGATTCACTTTTCTCCTTTATCATCTAACTTCTTTCTCTTCTGATCTGGAATATGGGCATATGCAATGCAACCAAAAATTCTTAGATAGCTTACCTCTGGCTTTCTACCACTCCATGCTTCATTTGGTGTTTTGAACTTGACACTCTTTGTTGGACATCGATTCAATAGATAGGCAGCACATTGAACAGCTTCGGCCCAGAGTGTTCTTGGCAGATGCTTTTCTTTGAGCATGCTCCTTGTCATATCAAGAATTGTACGGTTCTTTCTTCTGCTATACCATTCTGTTGTGGCGTGTAGGCTGCAGTCAATTGATGAATTATTCCATGTAGCCTACAAAATTCTTCAAATAATTTGGAAGTGTATTCACCCCCTCTATCTGTTCTGAGTGTCTTCAGATACTGACCACTTTGCTTTTCTGCCATTGCTTTGAATTCTTTGAATTTGTTAAGAGCTTCTGCTTTTTCTTTAAGAATATATACCCAGGCTTTTCTACTAAAATCATCAATAAAGGTAATATAATACTTGTTTCCTCCAAGAGATGGAATATCAAATGGACCAGCTATATCTGAGTGAACTAACTGCAATGGTCTTTTTGCTCTCCATGATTTGCCAACTTCAAAACTTTGTCTATGTTGCTTTCCTCTCATGCATCCTTCACACAGCTGATCAGGTTGATTTATCATTGGTAATCCATTTACCATCTTTTCTTTTGATAACAACTTCAGGCCAGTGAATCCAAGATGACCAAATCTGAGATGCCATAACCACGAACTATCTTCTATGATGGTCTTCATGCACTTTATTGCACTTGTCTGGATGTTTAGCTTGAATAGACGATTTCTTGTCATATCAACTTTTGCAATCAATTCTCCTTTCTGATTTCTCATAATGAGAGAATTATTCTTCAAATGAATATCATATCCTTTTTCTAAAAGTTGACCAAGACTGAGGAGATTGCTTTTCAAAGATGGTATGTAATAGACATCTGAAATATATTTTCTATCTCCATTCTTTGTGAATATCATAATCTTACCTTTGCCTTTAACTGGAATCTTTGATAGATCACCAAACGTAACTTCTCCTTGGACTTCCTCATTCAGCTCTGTGAATAACTCCTTTTTGCCGCACATGTGATTACTAGCTCCAGTATCAAGGTACCAAACATCTTTTCCACTATCTTCCTCGCCTTTGTAAGTGAACAACATGGTCGGTTCGTCATCTTTCTCTTCAGTTGTTGTATAATGACTTCTCTCCGCAACTCTGGCAGCATCTCTACACTCATAGCTGAGATGACCATATCTGTTGCAATTATAACACTGCAAGTGAGATTTATCACCTCTTTGTTGAAATCTTCCTCCTCCTCGGGTCATGAAACCACGACCTCGACCACGATTATTATATGTTCCTTGATCACGTTCATATGCTACAGCATCAGTCTGAAATCTTCTATTTGTTTGGCTATATCCACCACGTACGCCACGGCCACCTCGAGTGTTGAATCCACCTCGGGTGTTGAAACCTCCTCTATATCCACCATGATTTCCTCTGCCACGTCCATAGCTACTGCTACTAGCTTGATTAGCATCAAGAGATAACTTACTTTGCAAAGCTTGCTCCAATTTGCTTGAACCTTCATTAAGATTCATTCTTTGCTCGTGCGCTTGAAGAGAACCCACAAGCTCATCAATAGATATAACTGACAAGTCTTTGGCTTCTTCAATGGCAGTGACAATATAATCGAACTTTCTTGTTAGTGATCGTAGAATTTTCTCCATTACTCTGACATCATCTAAAGTCTCTCCATTTCTTTTCATCTCTTTGGCCACCTTTTGCACTCGTGAGGAATAATCTGTGACTGGCTCTGCATTCTGCATTTTTAAGTTTTCAAACTCAGCTCTAAGTGATTGGAGTCGTACCTTTTTAGCTTTGTCAACTCCTTGGCAAGACTTCTGTAAAATCTCCCATGCTTCCTTGGATGATTTTGCATCTGATATTTTCTCAAAGGTTGATTCATCAACACCTTGAAAAATTAAGAAAAGAGCCTTTTTGTCCTTCTTTCGTGAATCTTTAAGCGTCTTTCTCTGGGCATCTGATAAAACTGCTTCTGCAGCTGCATTGGCGGGCTCCATGTATCCATCCTCAACAAGGTCCCATATATCTTGGGAACCTAGCAACGTCTTCATCTGAATGCTCCAATTTCCATAATTACTCTTTGACAACTTTGGAATCTGTGATTGCATCAGCTCCGTCATCTTTGATCGAACGTGGCTCTGATACCACTTGTTGGAAATTTAGAGAAAATAAAGAAAATAGATGAAGAAAGCTTGTATTAAAATTGCTTAAAAAATTACAAGAATAAATCTCACGCTCACTGTTTCTTCCCTTTCTAAGTGCTACGGCACTTTGAGTACTACACTTTTCTTTCTTTCTTTTTCACTAAATTCTACTAATACATCTAAATATGCAGCACTATATATAGCTTGCTACAATTGACTTGTATTAGCTTGCATTACCGACTTGTCTTCTCTTTCCCTTTTTTTTTTATTATTATTCAATTGCTTGTCGGTTTGTCGGCAACCTATCAAGATTGTTTGCCTAATTGCAATGCATCTAGAATGGCGGTAGAAGGCCTTGTAGACAGTAGGCTCTAGTAGATGGCAGAAGAAACTTTTCAGTTGGCGGTGGGTTGATGGCAAAGTCAAGTTGATTTCTAACAACCCCTCTCTTACAATGGCTTTTCAGTGCAGTGGACAAGTAGGCACATCCAAGTAATAAGAGCATAAAATATAATATTCCAAGAGTACAACAATTGTAACATTAAAACAATGATCGAGGGTGCCTTTCTTTATTTCGAAAGCTTTTAAATTATAAATCATATTTTCTCATTTAATAACAATAAGAGTAGTTTGTAGAAATAATATATTATACTGCTTAAATGACTCTAAACTCCTGCATGGACTTAAGGATCGAAAACACGGTTATGACAAGTAGGGTTGCAAGGGTAAGTGCAATCTATCTGATGGAAAGACCTTCGTTCATAAAACCAGTCTCCCACCGCCTTTGCGATTGTCTGCATAATGTTTAAGCAAAACAAGTTAGCTTTACAACTTTATATAAAGGGAAAGACAATATAATAAACCAAAAGCCACATGAAAATGTACATATTGTGGAGAAGGGAGAAAATAATGCAGTCTCATATCTTACTGTATTGGAGTAGGAAATCTCTTTCTATATGTGAGATTCTGCAAGTTCCATTCACTTAAGTGCAACATGCCAATGTTTGTATTTAATGCAATGACATTGCCAATGTTTCCAATGAAATTGTGTCCCCAGGATAGCTTTTAGTAGTAAAGTCTTTGTTCTTATCCCATTTGTTTCGAGGCCACACCATTATTTTCTCTTGGAACAAATAATGAGATTCCATGTATGGCAATGACATTGCTAGCTTGTAATTTCCATCCCAGTTGTAAGAACCCGCACCGCTAATTAAGGTATTTAGTGAATTAATTATGATAATTAGGAAATGATTCCATAATTGACCTTAATGAGTAATATTGGGCTTAAATAATTATACTGAGTGAGTAAAAATGCTGAAAGTCGCTTTTCGGAAGAAAAGCGCAGATACCGGTTCTGCTACCCGGTATAAATGTGTACCGGAAAAGTATCCCGAAAAATTATAACGAATGCATGATAATTACTAGAATATTATGTAGGACTTGTAAAACAAGTTTCAAGTCAAAATAATGTAATCTGATGCCAGAACTGATACTGGCTATGGAAAAGCGCGTACCGGAAAGGTGCTCCGAAAAATAAAATTAAAATATGACTAATCTTAGAAAAATGTGTAGGTCTAGATTCCAAAGTTTGGGATCAAGATCTTTTGCGTAGCTATTAAGGCTAATACTGCGCATTGTGACTTAAATGCCTATATATACTAACACTAAGAGGGCACAAAACCCTAGGCAGCCATAATCCTACGTGAACCTTGTTGTGGCTGAATGCTTGGCACTGTTCCATTGCCTTCTTTCACCATTTGTGAGCTTGGTGACCTTTCTTCTTCAATCTTCTTCACCATTCCGTCTTCTAAACAATTAGAGTGTGTCTTGTGAGAGTGAAGTGCAACCTTTTCTGAGTTGAGGTGCTGGTTGAGGGGTGTTTAGTGGGCTGTGGTGTTGTCTCCATGGTTATGAGCCATTGTTCATTCCATTAGAGGCTTCAAGAAGTCTCCTTTGGTGCCAAGAACCAACCTTTGGTGTGGCATTTTCGTGTCCTTGGGTGTGCTGGACTTGTGAGCAGCATTGGGAGCTCCAAAGGCACTTTGAACTACCGACTAAGCTTTGGGGTAAGTCACCTTAACTTGATCATGTGTTTTTGTGGCCTAAAGGTGGTATCTTGGTATGTTAATGGGTTTAACATGTAACCAACACATAAGTGAACTTGTACATGCTTAAAAATGGATCCTTGGTCGTGTGCAAGTGTTAAAAGTTGAACCTTTGGACTGGATATTCACGAAATGCAGAAAATGCATTCTGTCGTGAGATATACGGATATTTGTCGAGCAGATATCCGGATATGGTATCCGGATATTGATATCCGGATGTGGGATCTGGGTATCCGGATATGGTATATCCGGATATGGCCAGTGTGATATCCGGATATGGCATATCCGGATATGTCCCTTATGATATCCGGATATCCTGGGATTTCGCAGAACAGTAGCTGTGCTGTGTGAACAGTAAGCTATTGGGGGTTTGTGGACCCTAGATTAAGGAAGTTGAACTTCTGTAATTAATGAACTAAGTCAGAATCATATGATTAAGAGTTTATGGCTTTGTTGGAAGCCTTAAGACGTAAAACGTAAAGGAAAGACGTAGTCTTTAAGTTATATGCTTGTGATGCATAATTAATGATGTATTATTGGTCCATATCAGATTGTGATACTGCTGTTTTTGGACTTGAGAGTGGTTGGACTCTTGGCTTGGATAGCTAGCTTGCAAGGTAAGCTTTCGTGTCCTCGGTTTAGCCATTTTGTGGTTCCACCATGTCCCATGGGGATGTGGTTTATGCATGCTGTGTTACATACTTTGATGTTTTGGAAATGCTGTTGAGCTATTATATGCAATGTGCTTTTATGATATGCATGTGGTGTCCACCTATACGGTAAGCCTGAGTATGTAGTACATACAAGATGGTGAGGCTGTGGGTGAGGTGCAAGCGGTGTTCCTTGTACTCATGTGGGTTTAGACGTATTCCTGCATTTCTCTGGCCAGTAGATTTGATAAACACACATGGCATGATTATCTGCTGCATCGCATAGTTTTGGAACTTATATTGTAAATACTGTTTTTGAACTTATATTACACATGTAAGTGAGCTTGGGGTGGAAGATCCTTGAGGACCCCTTGTCTTACTGAGATTTCTTGTTTAGAGATCTCACCCCACGTTTGGGGACGCTTATTTCAGGTTCAGGTAATGTTGAGGGCTCAGGTGGCAGGAGGCCAGAGCTGAGTTAGATTTATCTGTGCTTTGCTGACATGATGGTTGCTGATTAATTGACTGCTGTTTATGTTTTCAGTTATGATTATTTGAGACTGTTGTTGGGCATTATGCCTTATTTGGTGAGCATGGGGTTTGTCCATTGCACATGGATTGTTATTGTCTTTTTAGCTAAAGTTGTATTAATATATCAGGATTTTGGTCCAGGCTATGTGTTGTAGTCCTGTGGCTTTAGATACTCACTTTATAATTATTTATGAGGTATTCAGTTAGTTGTCTTGCAATTTACATACAGGCAGTATTTTATGAAATTGATTAAGTAATCAAGTTGGCTAAGGTTAATGACGTCATAATTGAATTAAAGAAAAAGTTATTCCGCATTTTAATTAAGCATGGCTTAATACGATAGTATGTTAACAATCCGGGTTAACACGGGCTGTTACATTTCATGGTATCAGAGCCCTTTCTAGGGAAAAGCCTGTATGTATTGCAATAACTTAGGATGTTTCGTTGCGTGTCTACTTTGCGATCTCTCTGATTGGTGTGTGTTATGATGATGCATATGTGACCACATGGCGTGGGCCTGATCAACTCATTCTTTGTGTAACTTGTGCAGAGTCATGGTGCCACCAAGGAGGAACCCTAGTACGAGCGAGGATCAATCGGATCCTATCCTGGCTGCATTAGCTGAGATGCAGGCGGCCCGACTAGCCGACCAGGAGGCCACGAGGTTGGCAAACCAGGCGATGCTGGACGCCATCAGAGAGGCGAACCGGCGAGCCACGGCTGAGGTTCTGGAGGAGAACCGGATGGCCAACATGACTATGATGAGGGTCATGTTGGAGGAGTTGAGGGCTAGTCTTGCTGCTGGCCAGTGTCCTCCACCACCTCCACCGCCGCCACCGCCTCCACCTCCGCCTAGTCAACAGGAGGACACCCAGAGTCAGATGGGTGAGGGCAGTCATTTGACGGGGGCTTTGCAGACCATCCCCGTATTTGCTGAGGATCGTGACGAGATCGACCGCAGGCTGAATGCTTTCCACAAGCATAAGCCACCTTCTTTCGACTGATCTTATGATCCCATTGCTGCTGCCAGATGGCTACAGGCGTTGGACAAGATCTTCTGCATCATGCAGTGTACCGATCCGTAGAAGCTGATGTTCGCCACTTACATGCTGGAGGGCGAGGCCCATGAGTGGTGGACCAACATTTCTCACATCTACGAGATGCAGGGCCGTGTGATGACGTGGCCATTCTTCGAGGAGTGTTTTCTGGGTCAGTACTTTCCTTATGACTCTCAGGAGAGGAAGCAGGGAGAGTTTGACCGGTTGGTACAGGGCTCGTTGTCTGTCGACGAGTACCTGGCCAAGTTTAATGAGCTGGTCAAGTTCGCTCATTTCCGTATGGCGAGAGACCGACTCCTGTTTTTCTTGCTGCTAAGTTCCGGAGGGGACTTAATGAGGACATTGCTGGACATCTTGCTGGTTCTGCTTCGAGAGACTTCAGAGCTTTAGTACAGCAGTGCCGCGACATTGAGGACTACTGCCGGGCGAGTCAGGCCAAGAAGGCCAAGATTGAGGTGCCACAGAGTACTGGCGGTTCCGCTCCCTGGAGGGACAGGAAGTTTGCAAACAAGGGCAAGGGCAAACAGTTGGCGGCTAAGCAAGCGCCAAACCAATTTAAAAAGACTTATACTCAGGGAAACACAGCTAGACCTCCTGCTCCCAGATGCTCGGGATGCGGGAAGTCACACTTTGGGCCGTGTTCTACCGGTCAGTTGATTTGTTTCCAGTGTGGCAAAGAGGGCCACTACTCCAGAGATTGCCCGACGACGAGAGTTGCTGCAGTGCAGGCTGTGCCATTGCAGATGGTTCCTACTGGAGCACCTGCAGTGCCACCTACTACGGGGCGAGTATACACACTTGATTGTCAGCAGTCGGACAGAGCTCCGAACCTGGTCAGAGGTACTGTTACCATTGGTGGTTCAGCTGTTGATGTACTTTTTGATTCTGGGGCAACACACTCTTTTGTTGCTACCCCTATTGCTGTGGGGCTTGAGTTGCCCAGTGATATGCTTTCTCCACCGATGCGGGTGACCACCGCCACCGGAGACAAATGTTTGACCTCCACTGTTCATCGCGATGTAGCGTTTCAGTGGGATGGCCGTGACTTCTCGGTAGATCTGATAGGATTGCCGATGGCCAACCTGGAGATTATTCTGGGCATGGATTGGTTGTCCAGAAACTGTGCATTGATTGACTGCTGTGCCATGAGAGTGGTGATGTCTCCGTGTGGGTCCACAACCAGTTCCTCACCGTTCATTTCAGTCCTGCAGGCGAGGAGGGCCTTAAGAGCAGGGGCATTTGGCTATGTCATGTTGGGAGGTTTGGTGAGTGGGACACAGGAGGATCTCACTGGCATTCCTGTGGTGAGGGAATTCCTCGAGAAGATTCCTGAGTTTCCACCGCAGAGGGAGATAGAGTTCTCCATAGACTTATTGCCTGGTGTGGGGCCTATATTGTTGGCTCCATACCGGATGTCGCCACCAGAGTTGGCGGAGCTGAAGAAGCATATTGAGGAACTTTCAGCGAAATATATCATTCGGCCGAGTGTGTCTCCCTGGGGAGCACTGGTCATTTTTGTGAAAAAGAAAGATGGGACCATGCGGTTGTGCACCGACTACAGACAGTTGAACAAGGTGACAATCAAGAACAAGTATCCTCTTCCACGCATTGATGATTTGCTGGATCAGCTCAGGGGTGCTTGCGTAAATTCCAAGATTGATCTCCGGTCAGGTTACCATCAGATACGGGTAAAGCCGGAGGATGTCCCAAAGACAGCGTTTCGCTCGAGGTACGGGCATTATGAGTACTTGGTGATTCTGTTTGGACTCACAAATGCACCCGCAGTGTTCATGGACTACATGAACAGGATCTTCCAGCCGTACCTGGATCAGTTTGTGATCGTCTTCATTGACGACATCTTAATTTACTCCAAGACGGAGGAGGAGCATGCTGAGCACTTGAAGATTGTTTTGCAAGTGTTGAAAGAGAAAAAGCTATATGCTAAGCCGTCAAAATGTGAGTTTTGGCTCAAGGCGGTGAAATTTATGGGTCATGTGATTTCCGCTGATGGAGTTGCAGTTGATCCTAACAAGATTGAGGCCGTGATGGACTGGGAGAGGCCCAAGACGGTTACAGAAGTGAGAAGCTTCTTGGGTTTGGCAGGGTACTATAGGAGGTTCATAGAGGGATTCTCCAAGATGGTGCTACCGATGACTCGCCTTACCCGAAAGGAGACTCCATTCGTGTGGACACATGAGTGTGAGGAGTGTTTCCAGGAGTTGAAGGAGAGACTGACTACTGCTCCTGTGTTAGTCCTTCCTGATCCTGCGGAACAGTTTGAGTTATACTGCGATGCCTCTGGAAAGGGGCTAGGATGTGTGTTGATGCAGAAAGGGAAAGTTGTTGCCTATGCTTCAAGACAGTTGAAACCTCATGAGGAGAACTACCCGACTCACGACTTGGAGTTGGCAGCCATTGTTTTTGCTTTCAAGATTTGGAGGCATTACCTGTTTGGCATGAAGTTTGCTGTATTCAGTGATCACAAGAGCCTGAAGTATCTGTTTGACCAGAAGGATTTGAACATGAGACAACGAAGATGGATGGAGTTCTTGAAGGACTACGACTTTGAGTTGAGGTACCATCCTGGCAAGGCCAATGTGGTAGCCGATGCTTTGAGTCGGAAATCCGTGAGCTTATCCAGCTTGATGATGAGCGACTACGAGGTGATCGAAAAGTTCAGAGACTTGAGAGTGAACTCCTTGTTTGGGGGCGCACTGCTCGAAATGGAAACAGCAGAAGTGATTAATGAGCTGATGGAAAAGATTAAAGAGGCGCAAGTGCAAAGAGAGTGTCTTGATTATGTGAAGAACCAGGACGGTGTGTCTTGGAACGAGGATGGATTACTGCTGTTCCAGAAGAGGATTGTTATTCCTCGAGGGCCATTGACCAAAGAGGTTATGGCAGATGCTCATAAGGGCCGGTTTACTATCCACCCTGGTGCCACAAAAATGTACCAGGACTTAAAGAGAAATTTTTGGTGGCCGGGCATGAAGAAGGACATAGCGGTCTACGTGTCCAAGTGCCTTATATGTCAGAAAGTAAAGATTGAGCACCAGAAACCGTCTGGTAAACTTCAACCTCTTGAAATTCCACAGTGGAAGTGGGAGAGTATTTCCATGGACTTCGTGGTGGGATTGCCTAAAACTCAGGCTGGTTGTGACTCTATTTGGGTCATAGTGGACAGATTGACCAAGTCTGCCCATTTTCTTCCAGTGAAGGTGAGCTTCACTACAGAACAGTTGGCCAAACTATATGTCCGTGAGATTGTGAGGCTTCACGGGGTGCCCGAGAGTATCATCGGTGATAGGGACCCGAAGTTCACATCTCGGTTCTGGGAGGCGCTGTAGGAGGCTTTTGGTACGCAGTTGAGATTGAGTACCGCCTATCACCCTCAGACTGACGGACAGACTGAGCGGACCATCCAGACATTGGAGGACATGTTGAGAGCTTGCACGTTGGAGCAGGGATCAGCATGGGATAGGTACCTTCCGTTGGTAGAATTCTCGTACAACAACAGTTTTCATGCTAGCCTGGGCATGGCACCTACGAGGCGCTGTATGGTAGGAGGTGTCGGACTCCTACCTGCTGGTCTTAGGTTGGAGATAAAGAGCTATTTGGCTTGGACTTTGTCCAAGATACTACCCAGCAGATCCAGATGATCAGGGAAAAGTTGAAGCAGGCGCAGAATCGCCAGAAAAGCTACTATGATGTCAAGCATCGACCACTGGAGTTCAGTGAGGGTGAGCACGTGTTTGTGAAACTTTCACCTGTCACTGGTGTTGGACGGGCACTCGGAGTGAGGAAGTTGAGCCCGCGGTTCATTGGGCCCTACCAGATCCTTGGTAGAGTAGGACCTGTTGCCTATCGACTCGCCTTGCCTCCGAACCTAGCCAACATCCACGACGTGTTTCACGTGTCTCAACTTCGGAGGTACATAGCAGATCCTTCGCACGTGGTGCAGCCGGATGATGTGGAGGTTCGGGAGAACCTAAAGACTCCCGTCGGACCACTCAAGATCCTCGATCGAGGCGAGAAACAGCTTAGAAGTAAGATCATTCCGATGGTCAAGGTGCAGTGGACTGGGCGTAGTCCCGAGGAGTGCACGTGGGAGCGAGAGGATGAGCTTCTCCGACAGTATCCCGACTTTCGAGACAGGTATATTCTGATTTTGAGGACAAAATCCTTAAAAAGGTGGAGTGAATGTAAGAACCTGCACCGCTAATTAAGGTAATTAGTGAATTAATTATGATAATTAGGAAATGATTCCATAATTGACCTTAATGAGTAATATTGGGCTTAAATAATTATACTGAGTGAGTAAAAATGCTGAAAGTCGCTTTTCGGAAGAAAAGCGCAGATACCGGTTCTGCTACCCGGTATAAATGCGTACCGGAAAAGTATCCCGAAAAATTATAACGAATGCATGATAATTACTAGAATATTATGTAGGACTTGTAAAACAAGTTTCAAGTCAAAATAATGTAATCTGATGCCAGAACTGATACTGGCTATGGAAAAGCGCGTACCGGAAAGGTGCTCCGAAAAATAAAATTAAAATATGACTAATCTTAGAAAAATGTGTAGGTCTAGATTCCAAAGTTTGGGATCAAGATCTTTTGCGTAGCTATTAAGGCTAATACTGCGCATTGTGACTTAAATGCCTATATATACTAACACTAAGAGGGCACAAAACCCTAGGCAGCCATAATCCTACGTGAACCTTGTTGTGGCTGAATGCTTGGCACTGTTCCATTGCCTTCTTTCACCATTTGTGAGCTTGGTGACCTTTCTTCTTCAATCTTCTTCACCATTCCTTCTTCTAAACAACTAGAGTGTGTCTTGTGAGATTGAAGTGCAACCTTTTCTGAGTTGAGGTGCTGGTTGAGGGGTGTTTAGTGGGCTGTGGTGTTGTCTCCATGGTTATGAGCCATTGTTCATGCCATTAGAGGCTTCAAGAAGCCTCCTTTGGTGCCAAGAACCAACCTTTGGTGTGGCATTTTCGTGTCCTTGGGTGTGCTGGACTTGTGAGCAGCATTAGGAGCTCCAAAGGCACTTTGAACTACCGACTAAGCTTTGGGGTAAGTCACCTTAACTTGATCATGTGTTTTTGTGGCCTAA
Source organism: Gastrolobium villosum (assembly GCA_032173675.1). Lineage (NCBI taxonomy): Eukaryota > Viridiplantae > Streptophyta > Magnoliopsida > Fabales > Fabaceae > Gastrolobium > Gastrolobium villosum. The sequence continues at coordinate 12,826 of JAVKPL010003538.1, forward strand.
AGGTGGTATCTTGGTATGTTAATGGGTTTAACATGTAACCAACACATAAGTAAACTTGTACATGCTTAAAAATGGATCCTTGGTCGTGTGCAAGTGTTAAAGGTTGAACCTTTGGACTGGATATTCACGAAATGAAGAAAATGCATTCTGTCGTGAGATATACGGATATTTGTCGAGCAGATATCCGTATATCCATATCCGGATATGGTATCCGGATATTGATATCCGGATGTGGGATCTGGGTATCCGGATATGGTATATCCGGATATGGCCAGTGTGATATTCGGATATGGCATATCAGGATATGTTCCCTGTATATCCGGATATCCTGGGATTTCGCAGAACAGTAGCTGTGCTGTGTGAACAGTAAGCTATTGGGGGTTTGTGGACCCTAGATTAAGGAAGTTGAACTTCTGTAATTAATGAACTAAGTCAGAATCATATGATTAAGAGCTTATGGCTTTGTTGGAAGCCTTTAGACGTAAAACGTAAAGGAAAGGCGTAGTCTTTAAGTTATATGCTTGTGATGCATAATTAATGATGTATTATTGGTCCATATCAGATTGTGATACTGCTGTTTTTGGACTTGAGAGTGGTTAGACTCTTGGCTTGGATAGCTAGCTTGCAAGGTAAGCTTTTGTGTCCTCGGTTTAGCCATTTTGTGGTTCCACCATGTCCCATGGGGATGTGGTTTATGCATGCTGTGTTACATGCTTTGATGTTTTGGAAATGTTGTTGAGCTATTATATGCAATGTGCTTTTATGATATGCATGTGGTGTCCACCTATACGGTAAGCCTGAGTATGTAGTACATACAAGATGGTGAGGCTGTGGGTAAGGTGCAAGCGGTGTTCCTTGTACTCATGTGGGTTTAGACGTATTCCTGCATTTCTCTGGCCAGTAGATTTGATAAACACACATGGCATGATTATCTGCTGCATCGCATAGTTTTGGAACTTATATTGTAAATACTGTTTTTGAACTTATATTACACATGTAAGTGAGCTTGGGGTGGAAGATCCTTGAGGACCCCTTGTCTTACTGAGATTTCTTGTTTAGAGATCTCACCCCACGTTTGGGGACGCTTATTTCAGGTTCAGGTAATGTTGAGGGCTCAGGTGGCAGGAGGCCAAAGCTGAGTTAGATATTATTGTGATATGCTGACATGCTGGATGTTGAATGCTGTTATGTTTTCCGCTTTGATTATGTTATTGTCTGTTGAAATTATTGTTGGGCATCGTGCCTTATTTGGTGAGCATGGGGTTTGTCCATGCCACATAGACTTGTTATTATCTTCTTTAGTAGAGTTGTAGTCCTGTATCAGGATTTATGGTCCAGGCTATGTGTTGTAGTCCTGTGACTTTAGATACTCACATTATATTTATAGATGAGGTAATCAGTTAGTTGTCTTGCAATTTATATACAGGTAGTATTTTATGAAATTGATTAAGTAATCAAGTTGGCTAAGGTTAATGACGTCATAATTGAATTAAAGAAAAATTTATTCCGTAATTTAATTAAGCGTGGCTTAATACGATAGTATGTTAACAATCCGGGTTAACACGGGCTGTTACATTTTATGGTATCAGAGAACTTTCTGGGGAAAAGCCTGTATGTATTGCAAAAACTTAGGATGTTTCATTGTGTGTCTACTTTTTTATTCTCTCAGATTGGTGTGTATTATGATAATGCATATGTGACCACATGGCGCGGGCCTGATCAACTCATTCTTTGTTTAACTTGTGCAGAGTCATGGTGCCACCAAGGAGGAACCCGAGTACGAGCGAGGATCAACCGGATCCTATCCCGGCTGCATTAGCTGAGATGCAGGCGGCCCGACTAGCCGACCAGGAGGCCACGAGGTTGGTAAACCAGGCTATGCTGAACGCCATCAGAGAGGCGAATAGGAGAGCCACCGCAGAGGTTCTGGAGGAGAACCGGATGGCCAACATGACTATGATGAGGGTCATATTGGAGGAGATGAGGGCTGGTCCTGCTGCGGGCCAGTGTCCTCCACCACCGCCACCGCCTCCACCTCCACTTAGTCAACAGGAGGACACCCAGAGTCAGATGGGTGAGGGTAGCCACTTGACGGGGGCTATGCAAGCCGTTCCCATTTTTGCTGAGGATCGAGACGAGATCGACCGCCGGCTGAATGCTTTCCGCAAGCATAAGTTTGATGGGTCCTTCGAGCCCATTGCTGCTGCTAGATGGCTCCAGGCCCTGGACAAGATATGTTTGATGGGTCCTTCGAGCCCATTAAAGTATCAGGATTTTGGTCCAGGCTATGTGTTGTAGTCCTGTGACTTAGAAACACACTTTATATTTACATATGAGGTATTTCAGTTAGTTGTCTTGCAATTTACATACATGCAGTATTTTATGAAATTGATTAAGTAATCAAGTTGGCTAAGGTTAATGACGTCATAATTGAATTAAAGAAAAATTTATTCCGCATTTTAATTAAGCATGGCTTAATACGATAATATGTTAACAATCCGGGTTAACACGGGCTGTTACACCTCTGGTAAGGGGTTAGGTTGTGTGTTGATGCAGAAAGGGAAAGCGGTTGCTTATACTTCAAGACATTTGAAACCTCATGAGGAGAACTACCCGACTCACGACTTGGAGTTGGCAGCTATTGTATTTGCTTTCAAGATTTGGAGGCATTATCTGTATGGCATGAAGTTTGATGTATTCAATGACCACAAGAGTCTGAAATGTCTGTTTGACCAGAAGGAGATGAACATGAGATAGCAGCGATGGATGGAGTTCTTGAAGGACTGTAACTTTGAGTTGAGGTACCATCCTGGCAAGGCCAATGTGGTAGCCGATACTTTGAGCCAGAAATCCGTGAGCCTATCCAGCCTAATGATGAGCGACTATGGTGTGATTGAGAAGTTCAGAGACTTGAGAGTGAACTCCTTATTTGGGGGCGCACTGCTCGAGATGGAAACAACATAAGTGATTAATGAGCTGATGGAAAAGATTAAAGAGGCACAAGTGCAAAGAGAGTGCCTTGATTATGTCAAAAACTAAGACGGTGTGTCTTGGAATGAGGATGGTTTGCTGCTGTTCCAGAAGAGGGTTGTAATCCCTTGAGGGCCATTGACTGAGGAGGTTATGGCAGAGGCTCATAAGGCCCAGTTTACTATCCACCCTAGTGTTACAAAAATGTAACAAGACTTAAAGAGAAATTTTTGGTGGCCGGGCATGAAGAAAGACATAGCGGTCTACGTATCCAAGTGCCTTATATGTCAGAAAGTGAAGATTGAGCACCAAAAACCATCTGGTAAGCTTCAACCTCTTGAGATTCCATAGTGGAAGTGGGAGAGTATTTCCATGGACTTCGTGGTGGGATTGCCGAAGACTCAGGGTGGTTGTGATTCTATCTGGGTCATTGTGGACAGATTGACCAAGTCTGCCCACTTTCTTCCAGTGAAGGTGAGCTTCACTACAGAGCAGTTGGTCAAGCTATATGTCCGCGAGATTGTGAGGCTTCACGGGGTGCCCGAGAGTATCATCAGTGATAGGGACCCGAAGTTCACATCTCGGTTCTGGGAGGCGCTGCAGGGAGCTTTTGGTACACAGCTGAGATTGAGTACCGCCTATCACCCTCAGACTGATGGACAGACTGAGCCGACCATCCAGACATTGGAGGACATGTTGAGGGCTTGCACGTTGGAGCTGGATTCAACATGGGATTGGTACCTTCCGTTGGTGGAATTTTCGTACAACAACAGTTTTCATGCTAGTCTGGGCATGGAACCCTACGAGGTACTGTATGGTAGGAGGTGTCGGACTCCTACTTGCTGGTCTGAGGTTGGAGACAAAGAGCTATTTGGCTTAGAATTTGTCCAAGATACTACCCAGCAGATCCAGATGATCAGGGAAAAGTTGAAGCAGGCGCAGAATCGCCAGAAGTGCTACTACGATGTCAAGCATCGTCCACTGGAGTTCAGTAAGGGTGAGCACGTGTTTGTGAGACTTTCACCTGTCATCGGTGTTGGAAGAGCACTCGGAGTGAGTAAGTTGAGCCCGCGGTTTATTGGGCCCTACCAGATTCTTGGTAGAGTAGGACCTGTTGCCTATCAACTTGCCTTACCTCCGAACTTAGCCAACATCCACGACGTGTTTCACGTGTCTCTGCTTCGGAGGCACATAGTAGATCCTTCGCACGTGGTGCAACATGATGATGAGGAGGTTCGGGAGAACCTAAAGACTCCCGTCGGACCACTCAAGATTCTCGATCGAGGCGAGAAGCAGCTTAGAAGGAAGACTATTCAAATGGTCAAAGTGCAGTGGACTGGGCGTAGTCCCGAGCAGTGCACATGGGAGCGAGAGGATGAGCTTCTCCGGCAGTATCCCGACTTTCGAGACAGGTATGTTTATGATTTTGAGGACAAAATCCTTAAAAAGGTGGGGTGAATGTAAGAACTCGCACTGCTAATTAAGGTAATTAATGAATTAATTATGATAAATTAGGAAATGATTCCATAATTGACTTTAATAATTATTATTTGGCTTTAATAATTATAGTAAGTGAGTAAGAATGCTGAAAGTCGCTTTTCGGAAGAAAAGCGCAGATACCGGTTCTGCTACCCGGTATAAAGTATCCCAGAAAATTATAATAAGTGAATGATAATTACTAGAATAATATGTCGGACTTGTAAACCAAATTTCAAGTCAAAATAATGAGAACTGATGCCAGAACTGATACCGGCTATGAAAAACGCGTACCGAAAAGTTGTTCCGAAAAATAAAATAAAAATATGAAAAATCTTAGAAAAACGAGTAGGTTTAGATTCCAAAGTTTGGGATTAAGATCTTTTGCGTAGCTATTAATGCTAATACAACGCGTTAAGACTTAAATGCCTATTTATGCATTAGTTGGCACATGATCCTAGGTTAAAAATATACCTACGTGCCTCCATTTTCTGCAAACACTCCAGCCTCCCCTTGTCACATTCTCCTCCATTTTTGTGAGCCAAGGAGCTTCCTTTCTCCTTGGTTTCTTCTCCATATACCTTGGGCTTGTGAGAGCTTGCTTGGTGAGGGTGAGAGTTAGCCTTGGGACTGCATTGTTAGCCTCTTTCTGAGTTGAGAGGGTCGTGTTGGGTGAAGGTGTGAGGCTGAGTTTGTGTTGTGTGGGTGTAGAAGCTTCAAGTAGCTTCATTGGTGAGGAAAAAACTCACCTTGTTGCTCTATTTTCGTCCTCCCTAAAGTTAGTACCTTGGAGCTGACTTGTGAGCTCCAAGAGCACCATTGTTGGGCTGTTTCAAGCTTAGGGTAAGCTTCCTCACCTTTGATCTTAAGTTTTGATAGTTAAAGTTGATGTCTTGCCATGTTTAATGAGTAAACAAGAGAGTAATCTGAGTATGAACCTAAAACAGATTAAAGATGCATGCTTTAACGTAATTAAGTGTTAAAAGTTGGATCTTTGGAGTGGATATTCACGAAATGCAGAAACTGAATATTTGTCGAACAGATATCCGGATATTGATATCCGGATATGATATCCGGATATGGGAACCGGATATCCGGATATTGTACATCCGGATATGGTCAGAGAGATATCCGGATATTACATATCCGGATATATCCCAAGGAATATCCAGATATTCTGGGATTTCGCAGAACAGTAGCTGTGCTGTGGGTACAGTAGGCTATTGGGGGTTTGTGGACCCTAGATTAAGGAAGTTGGACTTCTGTAATTAATGAACCAAGTCAGAATTATGTGATTAAGGGCTTATGGTTTTGTTGGAAGCCTTAAGACGTAAAACGTAAAGGAAAGGCGTAGTCTTTAAGTTGTATGCCTGTGATGCATAATTAATGATATATTGTTGGTCCATAACAGATTGTGATACTTCTGTGTTTGGACTTGAGAGTGGTTGGACTCTTGGCTTGGATTGATTGCTTGCAAGGTAAGCTTTCGTGTCATCGGTTTAGCCATGTTGTGGTTCCACCATGCCCCATGGGGATGTGGTTTATGCATGCTGTGTTACATGCTTTTGATATTTGGAAATGCTATTGAGCTATTATATGCAATGTGCCTTTATGATATGCATGTGGTGTCCACCTTTACGGTAAGCCTGAGTATGTAGTACATACGATAAGGTGAGGCTGTGGGTGAGGTGCAAACGGTGTTCCTTGTACTCATGTGGGTTTAGACGTATTCCTACATTTCTCTGGCCAGTAGATAGTATAAACACACATGGCACGAATATTTGTTGCACTGCATAGATTTGGAACTAATATTGGAAATACTGTTTTTGAACTTATATTGCACATGTAAGTGAGCTTGGGGTGGAAGATCCTTGAGGACCCCTTGTCTTAATGAGATTTCTTGTTTAGAGATCTCACCCCACGTTTGGGGACGCTTATTTCAGGTTCAGGTAATGTTGAGGCCTCAGGTGGTAGGAGGCTAAAGCTGAGTTAGATATTATTGTGATATGCTGACATGTTGTATGCTGGATGTTGACTGCTGTTTATGTTTTCCACCATTATTATATTATTGTCTGTTAAGACTAATGTTGGGCATTGTTGCCTCATTTAGTGAGCATGGGGATTGTCCATGCCACATAGATTTGATTATGTCCCCTTTTAGTTAAAGTTGTATTAAAGTATCAGGATTTTGGTCCAGGCTATGTGTTGTAGTCCTGTGACATAGATACTCACTTTATATTTATCTATGAGGTATTTCAGTTAGTTTTCTTGCAATTTACATACGGGCATTATTTTATGAAAATGATTAAGTAATCAAGTTGACTAAGGTTAATGACTTCATAATTGAATTAAAGAAAAAGTTATTCCGCATTTTAGTTAAGCATGGCT